>JAWDJN010000038.1:816486-1119564 GCA_037788925.1 Mytilus galloprovincialis
GTCCGCCATTAATTTAAGTCAAACTTTGTTTGTATGTCCGATATCAATTTAAGTCACATGTTGTTTGTCCGTCATTAATTTAAGTCATACTTTGTTTGTATGTCCGTTATCAATTTAAGTCACATTTTGTTTGTCTGTCCGTCATTGATTCAAGTCACACTTTGTTTGTCTGTCCGTCATCAATTCTATTTACACATTGTTTGTTTTTCCATCATGAGTTTATGTCCCACTTTTTTTCTCTGTCAAAATATCGAAACTTTATAAACATAGTGAAAAATAAAGTGCTGTTGATTTTTTAAGTTTCTAATAATTTCACACCTTTGATGGAGAAAATTTTGTGAAATTGGCAAAAAGCTGAGGACCGAATTGACTTAATGGAAAATTGACATGATAAAGGTGTAAATAAAGGCAACAGTGGTATACCGCTGTTCAAAACTCATAAATCCATGGACAAAAAACAAAATCGGGGTAACAAACTAAAACCGAGGGAAACGCATTAAATATACAGCCCGTAACAGAGAAGTGATCGAATTGGTGTTTCTTTACCGTCAAAATTAGCTACGTTATCGACAAACTTCAGTGAGTAGTGACCGAACTATTGGTACTTTAACGTTAAAAAGATTGACAATGCTGACAAACTTTCATATGTCGATAATAAAGTTTAATACCGAAAATATTGAAAATAATTCTAATAATATGAAACAAAATATGTCCATGCATCATTTCGATTGGGCGAAAAGTAGTCATTTCTTCAAAGTCAGAACAGAAAAAACAGGTTTTATGGAAGGACGTCTTGATAGTATTATTTTCTTTACAATTTTACCCAAAACTAAAAGAAATATACTGGTAAACAATTAAAAAGGTGTTTGATAGGAATGAAGTCCTTTATTATGTGTGATGGATTTGAATTCAATCAATAACTTTGAAATGTTTTCTCATATGTATACACAAAAGGGAGGACTGGTATTTGTACTGCTTTTAGAATATTTCTTCGTCCGTTTCACATGCCAAACTTTTTTTCTAGTACAGTTTAAACGGGAAAATTTTGTTGAGAATTTTTTTTAAATATGACAAAATAACTAGCAAAACTATTTCTTGCAATGGCACACACAGAGACTATTTTTTTAAGTAAAAATCAGTAAAAAAACTGCGCTTGCGTCATTTTGATGGATCATGCAACATTTCCCCTATTACCATAAACAACATAGGTTCTCAATTACTAAAGAAAGTTCTATAAGATAGTTTCAAATCAGAGCAAGCATATTAACTTCCTTATATACAACTCGTCTAAACATCAACTCAACAATGTTAGATCTGTAAATTTGCTTTCGCAAATTTTTGATTCTTCCCTCGCCGGGATTCGAACCCATGCTTCTGTGATATCGTGACACCAAATCACCTGCACTGCAGCCGTCCCGCTAGACCACACGACCTTATATACAGTCGAATTTGTCTATAGGTTACACAAAGCTAGTTCTTAAAACGTTTGTATCAGGAAAAACATTTTTCTTTGACTTTTAAAACGTGTAGGGGAAACGGATTTCCTAACCATTCACTTATAATATTCCGTATTTCTGATTTTTTGTTCGATAGCGTAAATTATACGACTTTTTTTTTATGAATATACATGTATTATATGTCGTGTACATGATTGGATTTTGTAGATATAACTACCGCACAGAAAAAGTATCATGAATTTCGAGGCTTTCGTATTCAAGGTTTTGAATTCTTCCCTTGTTGAAAACCTGTGGAGTTCTCTACAGTTCCTTAACACATCAATTATTTTTTTGTAAATTGGGTGCCGTCTCCCTGAACATGCTAGCACTTAGGTCATATCTTTTCATTTTCATATTTGTTTCCCTGTTTGTCTCTGTTGTCTTGATTGTTGAAACGATTAGTGGTATCTAACAATATTTACGAAAACTTTCTGAGAATTATGAATATTTCTTCTCTGTCAGATATGGATCATTACCAATGATAAAATGAAATGCCGTACATCACATCTTATAGAGGTTTAAATTTCAAATATTCGTCAATAACTTAAGATAAAGAGCATTTTTCAAATGTTAAAGGGTACATTTGTATTTTTTGCTTCGATTTGAAAGAAATTTATTTCAGTTTTTTCTGTGACAAAGTACAAGCATAACCGTACGGTTACCTATAGTTGTTAATGTTTGTGTCATTTTGGGTCTTTTTGTGGATAGTTGTCTCCTTGGCAATAATACCACATCTACTTTTTTATATGTCGGTATTGCAACAATGTATGATTGACATAATCCCAGGGACATAAAAAAACAGATAGGTATGAAAAAGAAAAGATATGGGATATTCAGTATCAGACGAAAGAAAAACTATTACAGTGTTGAATCCAATAAATATTCACAGTGCAAGCAGTGTATAATAAGTAATCGGTGATTTCTAAAATTAAATGAACCTGGATAAAGTTATGCAAATAATTCTTTATACTAGTAACAACTTTCAAAGAAACAATGTATAAACTACAGCATGTACAGTGATATTCGTTCTTGTTGTATGTAAACGTAAGCTATATTCGCCTTTTGATGGAAACGAAAGTATAGATTATAGACGATATAAAGAAAAAAAAATCGACCTAAACAATGAAAACTTACACATTGGACATGAAATATTTAGTCGATGGAGAAAATTAAATTATGTCACTTCTGAAATAAGTTTGTCGACAACGTAACTTATTCTGACGGTAAAGAAACGCGAATTCGATCACTTCTCTGTTACGGGCTGTAAGAGGAGAACAACGACACAACACCGAAACGCAACACACACAGGAACGGACCAAGCAACAGAAAAAAACACCACGAGAATAACAAATATAACATCAAAACCGAATACATGAATTTGGGATAGACAAGTACCGTGCCACGTCTTATCTCAATATCTCAAAAATAAAAGAAAACACAAACGACTCAACGTTAAAATGCAACACACACAGAAACGAACAATATTATAACAATGGCCATCTTCCTGACTTGGTACAGGACACTTTTAAAGGGGAATAAAAATAACATACACAATCAAGCCACACATACTGTATCCAAGCAGATGCTTCATTACTCTTAACGATATATATCGGAGTAGAATATTAATTCACAGTTGATTCAAAGTTTGACATAAACTAACCACATATTTAAAATGATTCTTATATATATATTGATGATATCTAGATTAACAACAATATATACATTAGTGATATCTAGATGAACAACCATTTATTAAACATTAGTAATATATTAACTTAAAACTTTATAATTTCGTGTAACTAGACTTGCAACTATATATATATCAGTAATACCAAGACTTGGATATATTTAAATTATTCATATCAAAATCTACAACTATATAAATTAGCGATTTAAAGACTGAAAACTTTGTCACAATGTAATTTAAAGAGTAAGAAGTTTATATATTTATGATATCAAGACAGATAAACCATATAGATTCGTGATATCTAGACGTACAACTATAAAGAAAATAGTGGTACCAAGACTCACAAAATATAAGTAGCGATATTTCGATTTACAACTATAATTCAGTGATATCGATCTTTAGTTGTCTATGTTGTGTTATGTGTACTTTTGTTTGTCTGTTTGTCCTTTTCAATTTTAGCCATGGCGTTGTCAGTTTATTGTCGATTTATGAGTTTGACTGTCCCTCTGGCATCTTTCGTTCCTCTTGTATACATGCAACTCTATGCTTTAGTGATATTGGGACTTGCAACTATAAAAATTGGTAATGTTTAGATACACAACTCTATACATTAGTGATATAAAGACTAAATTTTATCATCGGTATAAAGACATCATTGGTGAATATAGCTCAACATGAAGACTTCTTATTCGTTCAGGTATTTCACATCCAATTTTTTATGGAAATATTCTTTATAAAGCACAAAGGTGTCAGTATTCACCTCAGAAACTTACAAAACCTTTGAATAGACTTATTAAGAAGGGATATAATTACGATACTGTTGTCAAGTCATTAAAGATTGCCTATTTTGGCGTTAATATTGAGTCACTGATAAGGTCTTTGCATCGGAACTAAACACATTTATTCTAAAAACAGTTGTTGGCATGACACGGGTTATGTTCTTCTCATATAGGTTATGATGGTATGATACTAAACCCCTAACGGGAAGGATTGTGCCTGATGTTCATATGATAAAATCATAATCTTTCAGTCAGTTTAATTGAAGGCTGGAGCTGGCATGTCAGTTAACTGCTAGTAGTCTTTTGTTATTTATGTATTATTGTCATTTTGTTTATTTTCTTTGGTTACATCTTCTGACATCAGACTCGGACTTCTCTTGAACTGAATTTTAATGTACGTATTGTTATGCGTTTACTTTTCTACATTGGTTAGAGGTATAGGGGGAGGGTTAAGATCTCACAAACATGTTTAACCCCGCCGCATTTTTGCGCCTGTCCCAAGTCAGGAGCCTCTGGCCTTTGTTAGTCTTGTTTTATTTTAATTTTAGTTTCTTGTGTACAATTGGAAATTAGTATGGCGTTCATTATCACTGAACTAGTATATATTTGTTTAGGGGCCAGTTGAAGGACGCCTCCGCGTGCGGGAATTTCTCGCTACATTGAAGACCTGTTGGTGACCTTCTGTTGTTGTTTTTTTATTTGGTCGGGTTGTTGTCTCTTTGACACATTCCCCATTTCCATTCTCAATTTTATTGCAATAAATATATAAATTATTGATATAAACACTAACTCATTTATATAAGTTAGATCAACACAACTATTATATAACCTAAAAAAAACAATGTTCAATACACAATTGAAGGTCTGTCCACTCAAATTCACTTAAAATCTGAAAATGTATTTCTATGTCCGGGCTTAGATAAAAGTTAATCCCACACTTCTTTTAGAACTGTTAATTTTTTATTAATATTTTTTAAAACTTCTTTTTAAATTATTCTTAATAAAATTAGTCTCGTGACAATTAAGAGCTTGGCATTAAGTACGTACATCTGTCTACTTTGAATTCTGTTAATGCCTCCTAAGTTTATTTAGGGTTATTGTGGACGTAAGGGTCTCAATGCCATATACCCATGTCTCAGTTTATACTTTAAAGACAATAAGATCATGATATCACCAAAAAGATCGTAACTTTGTTACTTAGAACTTTTATTATTTTGCCTTTGTATTTGAATGTAGAAAACAAGACTATGTCAAAACCCAAATATACAGAGCCACATGTACAGTTTGTCCAACCAGTATACAAGCCAGACACCATTGACATATCTCAGTTAAGAATGACAAAATCTTGTGAAGATTTAGTCAAGTCAGTAGATGAGGCAGACAACATGGACAATTCTCAGTTGAGAACGACAGAGTCTTGTGAGGATGTGGCCCAGTTGGTAGATGAGGCAGACAGCATAGACATGTCTCAGTTGAGAATGACAGAATCTTGTGAAGATTTTGTCAAGTCACTAAATGCAGCAGACACCATAGACAGGTCTCTGTTGAGATTGACAGAATCTGTTGATGACGTGGTCCAGTCAGTAGATGAGGCCGACAAGAATTCATCTCAAAATAGTCCGACAGATTTACAGTCAATATGCAGTTCTCAGATAGGTATTTTTTCATGCTATATATTTTCTTTACGAATACAAAAAGAGTTAGTTAAAGTCATTATAACAATTACAAATCTCAACCTAAAGTCATCTAAAAAAATCTTTAAAGTCATTCCCTCCAAAACGTTTATTTCATTTTAAACCAAAAATTGTCAGTGTGGTTTTTGGAATATCTTGTATATAAATTGTACCTTACTTCTTCAACAGCCTAACAACATGTTAATTATAGAAACATCAGGATAACATAGATGTCTTGAAAGTTATAATCATGATGATAGACTTAATAGAAAGAGAAGAACATTACTCAAAACGTCGAGATTATCTTTATCCAGTGTATACTTCAGTCAACTGTCATCTATGATATAATCCCTTAGCTTTATAATAATTTGTGTCCTCTGACACTTCTCATGGGATTGGAACCAACAATGGCCATTAAGTTTTATGTATGACTATCAAAGTTTTTGTTATTTTTTATGTTATTTGTTATGCAAATGGTGTATTGATCAAGAAAAGAATTTCAATATGTTTTGCGATATTCTTCAAATCTTGAGTTATTGCAAACTAATATGTAACTTTGTAAAATTAGATTAAAAGTATAATCATTTATTGTTTATATTACAGAATTAGAACAGAGAAGTACACATATCCCATCGATTGAAGTTCAACCGTAAGTTGTTTTACCTTATATACATGTACCAGGGATTTAAGTGTTGGTTAAAAACCGAACAATTAACATTATTAATGTAGTGATAACCTTCTGTAGTGACAGATCTCAACGTTTCATCATTCAAAGTACCGTTTGATATACGACAAGTGTGATGAACCCATTTATGACAGTATTTTACTGAGAAGAAAAGAAAAGTACACATTTTAAAATGATAATAAAATAAAAACAGTTCCTAATTTCTCAAATCATTGCATAACAATTCAATAATTAGAATTTAGCAGAGTTCACACAGGTACTAGATCAAATAGTATTAACTAGTCCTAATAAATTTAAGAGGAGATACCTAAAACTTTTCAAATTAAAATGGACATGAACATGTATTACAGTCAGAGAAATAAAGTAGAACATGTATTACAGTCAGAGAAATAAAGAAGAACATGTATTACAGTCAGAGAAATAAAGTAGAACATGTATTACAGTCAGAGAAATAAAGTAGAACAAAAATTAGCAGAACATGTATTACAGTCAGAGAAATAAAGTAGAACATGTATTACAGTCAGAGAAATAAAGTAGAACATGTATTACAGTCAGAGAAATAAAGTAGAACATGTATTACAGTCAGAGAAATAAAGTAGAACATGTATTACAGTCAGAGAAATAAAGAAGAACATGTATTACAGTCAGAGAAATAATCAGAGAAATAAAGTAGAACATGTATTACAGTCAGAGAAATAAAGTAGAACAAAAATTAGTAGAACATGTATTACAGTCAGAGAAATAAAGTAGAACATGTATTACAGTCAGAGAAATAAAGAAGAACATGTATTACAGTCAGAGAAATAAAGTAGAACATGTATTACAGTCAGAGAAATAAAGTAGAACAAAAATTAGTAGAACATGTATTACAGTCAGAGAAATAAAGTAGAACATGTATTACAGTCAGAGAAATAAAGTAGAACATGTATAACAGTCAGAGAAATAAAGTAGAACATGTACATTTTTTTGAGGTGGGGGATTCTGTATTTAGGGTGTTACTTATAAAAAATAAGGAGATATTGTATGACATAAATGAAGCAATTACCCATCAAAGGCTTACATTAAGTGGATGTAGGCAAAACTATGCATCGTACAGCCTTCAACAATACTGCATCGTCGGCTATGAATGACACGACATGACAACTATATAAAAATTCGATTAGGAAAACTAACTACCTAATTTATAACAAAACAATGTATTAAAAACGTGACGCAAAAATTACAACTGAACTACAGGCACATAAAGAATGTGGCGATGTTAACCTGTTTGTGAGTGTTCATCCCTTCCCTAAACTTGGTCAGTGGTGTAATAGCAAGACATGAGAACAACTATAAAAATTAGTTGAAATAAGCTTAACTAATCATATCGCTTTTAAAATAAAATCATAGACGTGGATGGACATATATCCATCCCTAATGCCTAGTAAATCTCAATACCAATATGATAATGTACATTATTTAGCTGTTGTTTCATGATTTGAATATGGCAGGAAAATTTTACAATGCAGTGTCCATCATTTCAACATGGCAGATAAGTTGGTACATTTATTTATTTGATTTATCCTCTTCTTTATTAGTGAAACAATAATTCACATAGTTTTTGTCTGTCCTTGACTGATTCAAAACGCAAGACTAAGGGTCGCAGTTTCGTTGGAGTCCTTGTTGGCAGCATCGTCAACAATCTGTTAAATTTACATAAGGTCAGTAAGTGAACCACAAAAAATAAATCAATAATATTTGGTATTTAGTTGTATATTAATTTCAGCATGAATCATTTCCGTAGATGTAATTAAACCCTGTCCTACCTGTCACTGACTTAAGAAGTTATCTGGAGGTCACATGGAAATTGTATTATTGTCTTCCCTTACACTAATACGCCGGGGTGAGAACTTTAGTCACTGAACCGTCCAAGTGCGAGTTAAAAGACTGTTAACAAAATGTAAATCACGTGCACTGGAAGGTTATAATTGATACGATATTCCCGTGCTTGCTTTTCCAATCATGATTTTCTTGATAAAAGGTTGCTGCTCACAAGAAATCTATTAAACCAAGAGGTCCATATGGTGAAGTTCAAATCATCCTTTCGTAATTTTTTCAACACTATCACGAGTTGGTTGACCGTTATGCAATAACCGTTTCACAAATGATATCGGGTATGTTCCTTATCGTTTCTACAATCCCCTTCCCTTCCATGAATGTGACCTACCGAATTAGACTATTCTGGATTTGTTTTAACATAAGAAACACGACGGGTGCGACATGTGGAGCAGATTCTGCTAACCCTTTCCGAAGCACCTGAGATAAACCCTTGTTTTAGATGGGGTTCGTATTGCTTATTCACTAGTTTTCTATGTTAATCATGACGTGTCAGTTTATTATGCCCACCTACGATAGTAGAGGGGCATTTTGTTTTATGTTCTGTGCCTCCGTTCGTCCGTTCGTCCGTGCGTCCGTTCGTCCTGCTCAGGTTAAAGTTTTTAATCAAGGTAGTTTTTGATGAAGTTGAAGTTCAATCAACTTGAAACTTACTTCACATGTTCCCCATGATATGATCTTTCTAATTTTAATGCCAAGTTATAGTTTTGACCCCAATTTCGTGGTCCACTGAACATAGAAAATGATAGTGCGAAGCTCAGGTTTAAGTTTTTGGTCAAGGTAGTTTTTGATGAAGTTAAAGTCCAATCAACTTGAAACTTAGTATACATGTTGCCTATGATATGATATTTCTTAATTTAATTCCAAATTAAAGTATTGACCCCAATTTCACGGTCCACTGAACATGGAAAGTTATAGTGTGAGTGGGGCATCCGTGAACTATGGACACATTCTTGTTTTCGATTTATGATTTAAATTGTACATTTGGTGTCTTACGTCCCTCTTTTTTATGTTGTGTCATGTGTTCTAAATTTTGTCTGTTTGTCTCCTTTCATTTTTTAGCCAAACGTTGTCAGTTTATTTTCGAATAATGAGTTTGACCGTCCCTCTTTTATAAGAAATAAAAGATTCTTAAACAAAAAATCCATGCAATGAATCATTTTACAAGTGTTAAGGAAATGTGTAATTAACAAATTGAAAGACATAGAAAATATAAAAACTTCGATCATATGTCTACCTCAGGCATAGATTACCTTAGCTATATTTGGCAAAACTTTAAGGAATTTTTATCCTCAATGCTCTACAACTTCGAACTTTATTTGTCCTTTTTAACTTTTTTGGAATCGAGCGTCACTGTTGAGTCTTTTGTAGACGAAACGCGCGTCTGACGTATATACTAAATTTAGTCCTGGTATCTACGAGGAGTTTAATTGTAATTTGCTCTGTGTTTCGTTAGTGAAAAAAAATACTAGGATTACAATTAAATACAGCAGACGCGCATTTCGTCTACATAAGACTTAGCAGATCCTACTCAGACTAAACATGTACCAAGTTGACGAGCATTGAGAACCCAAAATTCCACAGGAATTGTGCCAAGTACAGCTTAGGTAATCTATGCCTGGATTTAAAAAAAATCCTTATTTTTTAAACTCGGATTTAATAAATAAAATTTCCTATCAGCAATCAATGAATGAAATACTATTAGTCGATAATACGTCAAAGAGACATTGCAGTTGTTATAAATATAAGTATATGCATACAGAACTTTGTTTAGTATATATGCATATATAAGTTCAGATAACAATTCAAATTACAAGAAACTCGTTTTATATGACTATACTTTACATCTTAAAGTTTGCGATTTAAAGGCCCACCACTAATGATAAATCCATGATATTTGGTATGCAGTTGTATAAGCATTGGCACTATTCATTTTTTAGAGATTATTTGGCACTACCCACTATGTAATGCTCTATTGAAATTGAAACGATTGACTAATTTGCATACCAACGGTTAGTCGTTGATTAGATCAAAGCACTAGTCACAAGGAACTCAGGACACATCTATGCATCACATCGACATAAAATTTGGTCAAATCGCGGGTCATCTTTGTTCGTCGTACGACATTCGCATGACAGTCGCACGATATTTTGAGCAACGTGGCACGGTCGTGCAATTCAACACATTGTCGTGGGTACCAACCAACATAAACAATTTTAATAAAAACAATCGAACGACTGTCGTACGATAATCTCAAGACTGTCGCAAGACAATCGTGATACAGTCTAACGATTGTCTCACGAATACCACATTTTGTAGGATGCTCGCACAACATTGATTATCTGTGGTACGACAGTGGTACGATCGTCGTGCATCATTATTTCTTTTTATTTAGAGGAAGACAATTCGGCGGGAGAAGGGGATGGCTATTCTACTAGAACGATTACGCTTGGCCCTACTGAATAGGCGCCTTGCCTGACTCCAACGAGAGCAAAATTTGTTCTTTTTAGCGTTGATTCGAGACCGTGAACAGTTTAGGAACCAGCGATACGCCCGACGTTGGCGGGTTAGGCCATGAATCGAACGGTTTAATTTCGCTGAAGAATAAATATAAACTAATACGTAAAACATCGTTTATAATGACACTGAACAATATCGAAAGCAAATGGCAAATGGCACGCTAAATGTCGGGCCTTCTTTATAAACTAATAGTTCGGGTCACACGCGCGAGTTACCAACGACTGTTGTGCGACAGTCGTACGACTATCATACGACAGTGGCACGATAGTGGTGCGACAGTAACATTCGTATCCAATGACATGATAATCTGCAAAAATAGCCCCAAACAACTCACGATTGTCGTACGACTGTCGCACGACCGACTTGCGACAAACCCATGACAGAACAATTGCAATTGTTTTTCTGTCGTTTACCCATCGTGGACGTAGCTGATGTGACCACTCGACATATTTTTTTGACATTTCGCACGACAAAGCCGCGAAAACAATTTTATAGATCTTCCACGACAACAAAATCGTACGATCTGTTGTGAGGCGTAAGAGGGGAACGTCTTACGGTATTTATATTTACAGAATACCAAGAGAAGAAGACAACCTTTTACAAGCAGCCTTTACTGTTCTCTATACTATACCAAGGGCTATTGAAGACTTCATTAACAGAGAGTATAAAGGTGGTTTGGTCCAAGCTATTCATGATAATAAAGATACACTAAAGACCAAACTCAGTTCAGAGGAATGGGAATTACTCAGCAAACTCAGAGGTACATTATCAATCTAACACAAACACATTTTTAAATGAAGATGTGTCATACAGTGCTGGCATAGAATGAATAAGGAAAGAAGCAAGTTAATGGACAACTGGCAACCCTGTTTTCAGACATTACCATAATTTGCAGACCAATCATTTAACACAATCAGCCGATTTTGCATTTCAAGCAATAAATTAGATTTACATGTATTTTACTCTGAATTAATTTTCAAAAATGACAAAACTGGGTAATATTCATTTCAAAAAATGTTACAACACAGACCTTGAAACTGGCAACATGTTGAAATTAAAAATAAATTTTTGTTTAGATACATTAGACACAGGTTACCTATATGTTTTGTGCAGTGATAGTTGCAGCTACATTGAAATGTCCGTTAACCTTTAAAGTTTTGTAGAAATTGGGGGATATGACATCATAGTTCACCACTCCAAAATTCGTAAAATGACAAATATATATGGAAAAGTGTAAGCGTAAGAGGGTATAATGCTCCTCTGATATTGTAAAGAATGTTGCATAAGGTTGATTTATATTCGAGAAAGCTAATATGCGAATATAAAACAGGACATCATAGTGGACAAAACTGTTATTAATATCTACCTAGATTGCCATGGTTACCACATGGTTTTTTTTCTTTTTCCAGTTCATCACAGAATATACCATTTCTATGATCAGATGATACAAGACACCATTCTTGATAATGAGGTCCTTGATCGACTGATTTCCAAATGTATTCTCAGGAAAGAAGACAGAGAAGAAATAGAACACTATCCCAGACAATCTGACCGCAACAAATGTATCTTAGACCTTCTAATACAAAGACCAGAAGATTCCTTCTGTGTATTATTTGCAGTTCTTAAGGAGTCCCCTACTTGTTCTACAGAACTGATAGATAGTATGGAAAATCAAAAATTTTCTCATCTTAAAGTTGTTCCTCGGTCTAGAGTTAAACCATGCAGTGAGTATTTTGTTTTCCAAGAAGCAGATGCACTAGTTCATTTATGTAAGAAATTTCAAATCTGCTGGGTATCTATTTACTTTCCAATGATACTTGATTTTCGTACGACAGTATAATGTGATCACGTTCAATGACACTTTGATTTGCATGGGACCGTATAATGTTATCACATTCTTGGTCTTCGCGGTTGGTCAAAGACATTTGGTTTCAAGGCAATACGAGATTACTAGTGTATGGATCTCTATGCAATTGAACTATAAGGTTCCATACTTCAAAAGAAAGGTTGAAATTTATTTTAGTGATTATTGTCCTAACTGTTTAGTAAATAAAGACAACAGTAGTATACCGCTGTTCCAAACTTGTAAATCCATTGACAAAAAATATAATCAGGGTAACAATCTAAAACTGAAAGAAAGCATTAAATATAAGAGGAGAACAACGACACAAAATTAGAATGTAACACATACAGAAATGGACTAAGCATTAGACAAAATCCGATGAGTAAAACAAATATAACATCAAAACCAAATACATGAATTTGGGATAGAAAAATACTGTGACACGTCTTAAAGTAATGTGAATTCACACTCAAATATAAGAGAAAACAAACGACACAACGGAAACACAACGTTAAAATGTAACAAACATCGAAACGAACTATAAAATAATTAAGAATTGAATGAATACAATGCTAATTGTAAAAGTTGTGAAAAGTCTTTAAAACAGTAGGAGAAACCAGTAAAAATCATACTTATACTGAAAAATTCACTACTCAATCTAAACTGACTGTAATAATGTATGACATATAAACCATCAGACTTCAGGAACATATACTTTCAATTTTGGTTGATTTTTACTGGTTTCTCCTATTATATATATATAGTAGACGAGTTATATATATATATATATATATACAACTCTAAAACATCAACCCAACAATGTTAGATCTGTAAATTTGCTTTCGCAAATTTTTGGTTCTTCCCTCGCCGGGATTCGAACCCATGCTACTGTGATATCGTGACACCAAATCGCCTGCACTGCAGCCGTCCCGCTAGACCACACGACCACCTGGGCTCTCAAAAAAAGAGCTTTCGGTGGCCATATGTTACCTTTCCACGTTATATATATATATATATATATATGCTCAAATATTTTTTTTTTACCACGAATTGACATTTTAAAGGATTAGGAATATAAAAGCAAAACACAAAACTGTTGAAAAACTTGTATGTCTCTTTGATGTCAGCCCACCATTTTACTCCCTCAAATAAAGAAGATACACCAAACTACCACTAATTCGACACATAATTGCTTTTGATAATATTGTTTACTTCAAGTAACCAGCAAATTTGCAGAAATGAAGTTTTGGGTGACAGAGAACAATATACCAATGATATGTTGACGATTTTTAGCTAAATTAACTTTGTTTACCAGTTTGCATGGAAAATTGGGTATAAATAAGCTGCATATTAAACTTATTTAAGATTTCCAGGAATCTAGAGAATATTTTACACAAAAAAGGAAGGGTAAAATATTTTTTTTATCTATTTTCGTTTATCAAATGGTCAAAAGGTTCCCAAATTAATTTTTGTTTATTACTGTGTATTATAAGCTATAGGTCAATAATATTTAGTTTTTGGAATGATTGTAAAGTGCACATGACAGTTTTGCTTGTATCATATGATCTTGATCTTCTTTTCATGGTACATTGATCAATGTCAAGTGCTTGTGAATCGTTCTGTTTTCAACATATTGATAGCAGTAGGTCACATATATCTGGTGTGTAAGGTGTTTATTTCTTTTAATGAACGATATTTATCATGAAAGTATCTTTTAGTATATCCTCTTTCTGGGCAAATTTAAAATAATACGATTTGCTTTAAAGTATGTTTAACCTTTTGTAATTGTATTATTATCAATCCAAATCAAAAACAAAGTTTGTCCTAGCATCTTTTATATGACATTTAGTTACTTCTCTTTCATTCAGTTACAGGGTTCCATTCAGTCAGGTTACAAAAGAACTACCACAATCTGACTCATAATTTGTCAAATACAGAAAGTATCATTGATTCATTAATATCAAATGGAGTTTTAGAACCTGACGATCGTGCAGAAATAAATACCAGTGAAGTACAAGCCAAAATAAATAGAAAACTAATAAATCATATCAGAAGTGAAGAAGATTATCAGTTTTTTCTGGAGACACTCAACGAGGATCCTATGAATGCAAAGCTGGTGTGTGACTTAGAATCATGTGATGTTACACAAGATGACTTAAAGTTACTTCAAGCAGGTCAAGTATTTGTTTTTAACCAATGCTGAATTATAACTTACCAAACATAAAAGAAGGTATGGTTGCTGATGAAACAAAGAACAAAGGATGTAACTATGCAATCAATGAATACTCTCCTTATTAATCTAGATGATTTTGGGATCTGTGTATGCCAAATCGCATCATATAATAATGTCCTTACTTATCTAGATGATTTTGGGCTCTGTGTCTGTCATGTCGCATCAATAAATAGTCTCCTCATGTATCTAGATGGTTTTGGGCTCTGTTTATACCATGTAGCATCAATGATTAATGTCCTTATTTAGATATAGGAAGATGTGGTGTGAGTGCAAATGAGACAACTCTCCATCCAAATAGCAATTAAATAAAAGTAAACCATTATAGGTCAATGTACGGCCTTCAACACGGAGTATTGGATCACACCGAACAACAAGGTATAAAGGGCTCTAAAATTACTAGTTTAAAACCATTAAAACGGGAAAACCAATGGTTTAATCTATACTTATATAGATGATTTTGTGATATGTGTATGCCAAGTCGCATCAATGACTAGTGTCATTACTTATCTAGATGATGTGGAGCTCTATGTGTGCCATGTCGCATCATTGACTAATGTCCTAAATTATTTAGCTGATTGGGAGCTCTGTGTGTGCCATGTCGCATCAATGACTTATTTTGCTTATTTTAGGCTCTAGGCATGCCATGGCGGATCAATGACTAATATCCTCACTTATCTAGATACATGGGATCTCTATGTGTGCCATTCCGCATCAATAACTAATGTCCTTACTTTTATAGATGAGCCTATCTAGATTATTTGGTGTTTGATTATGACATGTCACATCAATGACAAATGTCATTACTTATCTAAATGATTTTTGGCTCTGTATGTCCCATGTCGCATCAATGAATAATGTAGTAACTGATATAGATGATTTGTGCTCTATATGTACCATGTCACAATAAGGCATAATGTCCTAACTTATCTAGATGAGTTGGGACTCCATGTGTTCCATGTCGCATTTATATTTAATGTCATTACTTATATACATGAGTTTAAGGCTCTATGTGTGCCATGTCGCATCAAATGATTAATTTCCTTACTTACCTTCATGATTAGGGACTTATATGTGTGCCATGTCGAAATTGATATGTTCCTCACGTCGTAACTAAAATCCCCTTTCCTTTCGTGGATGAGACCTACCGAAGTAGACTATTTGCCGGATTTGTTATCACATAATCAACACGACGGGTGCCACTTGTGAGGCAGGATCTGCTTACCGTTCCGGAGAACCTAATATCACCCCTAGTTTTGGGTGGGGTTCGTGTTGTTCATTCTTTAATTTTCTATGTTGGTTTATATGTTTTTTGTCAGTTTGTCTTTTTCATTTTTAGCCATGGCGTTGTCAGTTAATTTTAGATGTATGAGGTTGGCTGTCGCCTTGGTATCTTTCGTCCCTCTTGTTTAAGCATAATGTCCTTTTTTATCTAGATGAGTTGGGGCTAAGTGTGTGCTATGTTGCATTAATATACAATGTCCTTAATTGTCTATATGATTTGTAGTCTATATTTGCGCCATGTCGCATGAAAGAATAATGTCCTAACTTATCTGAATAATATGGGGCTCTATGTGAACTTCGTTGCATGTATGAATAATTTCCTTTCTCATCTAGATGATTTGTTGCTCATTTTGAGTCATGTCTCATCAAACGAATAATGTCCTTACTTATCTTGATGATTAAAGGTTCTATATTTGCCATGTGGCATTAAGGATTAAGTTCCTTAAATATCTAGATAAGTTGGGGTTCCATGTGTGCCATGTTGCATTTATATACAATGTCCTTACTTATCTCTATGATTTGTGGGCCGTATGTGTGCCATGTCGCATGAATGAATAATGTCCTAACTTATCTAGATGATTTTGGGCTCAATGTGAACTTCGTCTCCACTATGAATAATGTCCTTTATCATCTAGATGATTTGTTGCTCATTTTGAGTCATGTCTCATCAAACGAATAATGTCCTGACTTATCGTGATGATTTAAGGCTCTATATTTGCCATGTGGCATTAAGGAATGATTTCCTTACTTATCTACATTAATTGGGGCTCCATGTGTGCCATATTGCATTAATATACAATGTCCTTACTTATCTATATGATTTGTGGGCTGTATGTGTGCCATGTCGCATGAATGAATAATGTCCTAACTTATCTAGATGATTTTGGGGCTCAATGTGAACTTCGTCTCCACTATGAATAATGTCCTTTCTAATCTAGATGATTTGGTGCTCATACTGAGTCATGTCACATCAAATTAATAACGTCCTCACTGATCTAGATGTTTTTTAAGCACCATGTGTGCCATGTCGCATAAATTGAACAATGTCCTTACTTTTCAGATGATTAAGGCCCCGTGTGTGCCATCTCGAATCAATGAATAATGTCCTTACCTATCTAGATTTTTTTGGGGCTCTAAATATACCATGTCTCATCAATGAATAATGTCCTTACATAACTAGATAAGTTAGGGTTCTATGTGTGCCACGTCGCTCCAATGAATAATTTCCTCACTTATTTAGATGATTTAATGCTTTATATGTGCACCGTCACATTAATGAATAATGAATAATGTCTAGTCTAGAAGATTTAGGGTTCTCTGTATGCATTGTCCCAGCAATGAAAAGTTTGCTTGCTTATCTAAATGAGTTGGGGCTTAATGTGTGCCATGGCGCATCAGTGAACAATTTCCTCTCTTAACTATATGATTTGGGGCTTGATGTGTGTACCTTACTAACCAAAGTGAGTTGGGGCTTTGTGTGTGTCATGATTTATCAGTGGCACTATAAATTTATACAAGATAAGCAAAACAGTTAACCCCTTTGCTTATCAAAACAGTTTGGAGCATAAAATGGGTTATCGTTTTCTGCTAAATGGTAGTGTAACTAGTCACAACAGCACTAGTGTAAACACAGCACACATTTGAATATGGAAAAAAACAGCGACATCACATGTTTTATTGATCAGCCTCCCGCAAAAATGAAAAGCAACATACATTTGTATCTTACAGGAGCCACGGTACCACAGCTAACAAACAGACCAGGATTCCAGTCACTGGTTACAGTAGTGTCTATGGTTACAGATGTACATGTGTCAGATACAGAACCAGAGATCAACGATACCAATTTACCAGCAGATCTCTATAGACTACAGTCTTGGTATAATAAGATCATTAAAATGACATCGATGGATTCACATCAGTATCAACAATTTGTTAACACAGTAAATGAAGTAAGACATTGTCTGTAGTTTACCCCACTGTGCAGTTTTCCATCCCTTTCTATGCTGTCGATAAATTTTACAACTACAAGGTCAATTTGAATCGGATTTAGCAATGAACTATTCATTATTCATTTGAAATCCCTCAATTGTCCCATGTGAAAAAATGGCTTTAAATACCAATATTGCTTGTGCTTTGTCCATTTTTAGTTACTCATACCTGTCAACTGATCCATATTATGTGAATTACACCCGTGAGTGTCTCTTTCACGCACGACTTTTACCTTACGGGAATTCAATTCACCCACACATGTTTACACCTATATTTCTGACCAGTAATGTGTCCGGGTTTATGAGTAATATTTGCATTCAGCATTAGAGATGTATCTGATAGAAATAGAACTGATACAAGTGCACATAAACATGTGCATATGTAAGACTGTTCATGTTTGAAACATTGTGGAAGATGAATTTATTCTTTGTTACCAATTAAAAGTTTAGTTTGATTTGTGAACAGGTATTGGAAAGAATTAGTGGAGAGAATGATCATGTTGTTAAAGAAACCACATTAAGCACTGTGATGCAAAACCACATTCAAAAGAAGCTTGACTGTTTGAAAGGTAACCTTAGTGACTTACATATAAAAAAGAAAAAAGGAAAATCTCTTCTAAGAAAGGCAAAATGCAAAGATACTATAAAGAGAGCATTCACAAAACACAAGACAACAAATAAAAGTCTTAGAAGCAACACTCCAAATACAATTGAAATTAAACACAGGGGAAGATATGTGTTCTGCAAAATTGCATTTTGCACTCTCTTTAACTCTGATGATTATTTCGAAATTATTAAGTATCAATTTGTCATTTGTTGAATAAAGAATAATTGCCAAGGGCATGCACTGTGTCTTTCAGAAATGCCCATTAAAGTTTTACTTATTGATTATATATACACATGGAAAAAAGTATTGCAACACCTTGATTTTTTAAAACTTGAAAAATCAGTATCTTATTTTGGATGGAAGATGATAAAATATTTGTAAAATAATATTGAAATAATAATGATAACATTGGCTTTAAAACGAACAAAAAATGTACAAAAAAAAATTATCTAACCAAAACCTTTATAACAAAATGAAGTGCTTTTTGTACCAAAAAAATGCATTTTACAACTTTTACGGTAGTCGAACTTTACAATGTCCAACTTTTCGAAATTATTAGATGATTGTTCACATCATAGTTGATCGTTATACGCCAAAGAATTAGTACTTTGTGCGCAGCCTCCATTCAAACGAAGAACGGCATCTTAGCGTCTTCAGAATCCTGCCATTAGTCTACTAAGTTGTTGCTAAGCTAGCAGTAGCCATTCTTGACAAAGGGTATTGTTTATTTCATGACTTGTTTGAACTGGGTTTTCATTTCCTGTACTTTACACCCAAAAGTGTCCCATATATGCTCGATATGGTTCACATTCGGTCTTCGATTGGGCCAAGGAAGATAAACTGAATTCCATTGGAACAATGGATTTTCCTCCACGACGCTAATTTCCAACTTTGGCGAGCTCTGCACTTTATTGCATACGGGCATCTGTGTGTCTGTTTGTAAGCAAGGGTCCCCGAAAAGTGGTATTATCGCACGATAACCAATAGCGATGAGCCGATCTCGAACAGTTCTTGTTTAAAGACTCCTGTATGGTCATCATTTTCTTTTTAGGATTGTATTGTTTGCAATGGGTTCCCTTCTGACCATTCTTCATTATGCTTGATTTTTCCTACCAGATGTTATAGGGGGTCTTCTTGACTTGGGAGGTCTTTAACATTGTTTACTGCCTGATTTTTATTCTCAAAACGACTTATAGTGGAATGGTGATGAAAAACAATACGTGCAATTATCACAGCGACATACCTGCTTCCCTCATGCTGGATATCTGCCATCGTGCTGCAGTTATGAGTTGTGGATGACCAATTACAAGGTGTCAATAACATAAATTTATAAACTTGGTTATTTTAAGGGTTGAAAACAATGAGGATAAACACATCTGTTTTCGTGTTTACGAGTACAGTACCTGCATGTGCAAATAAGAACTGACATAGTCGATGTTTATTGATAAAACTAAGGTGATATTTAAATAATGTTTAACTAGTTCTACAATGTTCTATTTCATCAAATTATTTAACAAAAAAATAAAAAGTGTTTTTTTTTTCAATTTAAATTTCAATTTGGTGTTGCAATACTTTTTTTCATGTGTATAGTATGGTTGCTGTTTGGTGACAAAATCGCATGACTTGAGTGATGCATGTATATGTCTGCTTTGTATGACTTCATCTGATGCAGTTTATACAGTCATGACAACATCACATGGCCTGAGTGATAGATGTCTGCTTTTTATGACTTCATCTGCTGTTTTTACAGTAATGCCAAAATCACATGGCCTAAGTGATAGATTTTTGCTTTGTGTAACGTCATCTGCTGTAGTTTATTCAGTCAACTTTGATAAATTTTGAAGAATTTCATAAACGGAAAATTGCATTGTAAATGTTGTAAGCGCTCTCGGGTGTTTAATTCTTTGCAGAATTTTTGGAAATGTATATTATAGGTTTACATTAGCAATGTCTATGATAGTTTCGAAAGTAAGTGATGATCGAATATTTTTAACAAGTTTAATGCCCCTTGGAAATATTAGTTTTAATAGAATAAAATAGAAATCACGTATTTATGCACAGAAAGGTATTTAATAATTGCATTAGAGCGTTTCTGATGTGGTCATTCAAAATTGCTAAACAATCAGGTTCAATTCAACATTTTCTACATTTTAAAATGCCTGTATCACATCAGGAATATGATAGTTGTTTTCCATTCGTTTGATGTGTTTTGACAAACTATTTTGACATTTGATATGGGGCTTTACGATTAAAATTTCCTCGGAGTTCAGTCCTTTTGTGATATTACTTTTTATGTTACATTTTATGTTATGAAAAGATGTTAATAGAATGCATTTCTAATAGAAATGTCTTTGTGTTATATACCATAATTTAAACTGTCTTTTCTGTTTTCAGAAAAGGATGAAAATTCAGAACTTCAAGAGAAATTAAAGAAAATTGAAAGTGAGCTGGTTGAAATACTTCCGAGGAATATTAGAGGTATATTATATGTATGTTTACATTTTATAATCTGACAACAACAACAGACATGTTTGACGCTTTCTATGTTTGATATTTAGTCAGATCAAAGGCGTTTGTCAAATTTGGAAATAGATGAAACATATTTGGTATAAGACTCATCAGTGACGCTCAGAGCAAAATGGTTATTAAGGCAAAACAAGTACAAAGTTGAAGAGCTTTGAATACTTAAAAATTCCAAAAATTTGTGGCAAATACGGTAAGATAGTATATGCCTGGGATAAGAAAATCCTTATTATTTTGAAAAAATCAGGCTTTTGTAAACGGAAAAATTAATAAAATGACCGTATAATTGATATTCATGTCAACACCGAAGTGCTGACTACTAGGCCCTAACATTGACATCGTTTAGATAGATAGTTTTAAGTTGATGTGATACCTCTTGTTCTTATATGCAGGCCAACATCACAGGGTTTAGGGAGAACTAGTAATGTACAGGTACCCTCAGAAGCATACTCGTGCAAATACCCATTCACAATCCAATCAGATAGCAGTAGCCAATTAAACAACGTTTTCTGTTTACATTGATGTATGATACTTTGGACGTACTTTACATATTAAGTACATGGTTTCCACACCTCAAACCAATGTTTCACATACCATTAAAAATCATCTCTAACCATCAGCAGTTCAACTAGGGTCAAAACAAATTTTGGGGAAAATTCAAAACGATGAATTTACATAATATTACTTTGGATTATTTTACAATTACATGTACTTATGGTTTATTAAAACGCTCATTTATTGTTTTGTTACTAAGTATATGTTTTGAGAGGATATTTTCAATTTAGATTTTACGAAGTTAAGCTGATGAGGTATTGTAGTCACTTCAATGAGACACCTATGCTTGTGAAGACAAGCATGTAACTACAAACAGGTCACCATCCAGTGTTCAACTATGATGAAAACTTGAACGGCATAAAAGGTTCTGAGAGTCAAAATGTGAAACAACTTTCAACATAGACTCAATTCACTATTTCATATCTTTTTAAAAATCGTATAAATAGTAACTTTCTTTAATGAGCAGTATATAATTTCAGAGCAAATAAAAAAACATATAGTAGACTGGGAAGAAAAAGATAAAATGTTCGTGTCTACAAGAGCTAGTGATAGTGTCATGGAACGTTTACAGAACAACAGTTGTTTGACTCTAACCGGCCCTTCAGGAGTTGGAAAATCATTTATTGCAAGACATGTATCCCTTTTTTTAAAGAAAAAAGGATACAATATAATACCAGTGTACTCACCAACAGACATTAGAACTTATTATCAACCTGGTAAACTGACAGTCTTCATTATAGATGATATTTGTGGAAATTTCACTGCCAACCAACAACAGATCGATAACTGGAAACAAATGTTACCTGTGATTAACAAGATTGTTGCAGACAAATGTTGTAAGATTATTGTATCTTGTAGATTACAAGTTTATAAGGATGATAAGTTTAATTTATTGATACCTTTTAAATCTTGTGAATGTAATCTAATATCAGATAAGCTATGTCTTACATCTGTAGAGAAAACAAATATAGCACAAACCTATATTGGTTCATGCGTGGGCGATATTGATAAGTTATCACACAATAGTGAATTCTTTCCACTATTATGCTCTTTATATGATAGTGATAGAAATGAAGATGTTAAGGAATTTTTCAAAAATCCATTTAAAGTCTATCAGAATGAACTAGACAATTTATGTTGGCATGGCGATGAGGGAATCTTGAGAATATGTAGTCTTTCTTTATGCGTTATCTTTAATAACCAGCTAGGAGAAATATGGTTAAAGGGTAAATTGACAGATCAACAAAAACATATCATAGAAGACATATGTGATGCCTGTGAAATCAACAGAATTACATCAAAGGCAAAATTAAAGAAAGCGCTTGATACTCTAGATGGTACATTTATATGTAAACAAAATGCAATTTATAAAACTATGCATGATAAACTGTTTGACTTCCTTGCTCATTACTTTGGTCAAAAAATGATTAAATGTTTGATAGATCATGGTGATAGTGATTTAGTACATGAACGTTTTATCTGGCAGGAATCACCAGATGACAAGAACAGTAGTATAGACTTCATTATTAAAATACCAGATGAATATTTAGAATCCTATTTAGAAAGGTTGATAAAGGACTGGTCTGTTGGTAATGTGTCAGATGTATTCGATAACAACAACATGAAAGTATCATCATTCAGAGAACAATTATTACAATACTTACTTCAATTAGATAAATCACAACAAGTAATATTAGCCAGTACCAAGGATACAGTGCAACCAAAGGATAGTTATGGATCAGGTAATACTCCACTGATACTTAATTGTTATGATGGTTATACTGATATGGTACAATGGATGCTAACTAATGATGTGGATGTGGATCAATGTAGAGATCATGGGGTTACTGGACTGTACATGGCAAGTCAGGAAGGACATACTGATATAGTAAAGTTACTGTTACAGAGGAATTCTAATGTTGATCTATGTGACAAGGATGGCTGTAGTCCTCTGTTCATGGCAAGTCAGGAAGGACATACTGATATAGTAACGTTACTGTTAGAGAGGAATCCTAATGTTGATCTATGTGACAATGTAGGCTTTACACCACTGATACGTGCATGCGGAACTAACCACACCAGTATAGTCCAGAAGTTAATCAAACATAAACCAGACATTAATGCCCAGACCATTGATGGAGGAAATGCTTTAATTTTCAGTGCACTGAATGGAAACATAGAGATAATGCAGTTACTGTTAGAGAACAATGCTGACTGTAATATATGTTGCTTTTCAAAACAGAACGTAATAGACACAATAAGTAATCACCCAAGGGAAAAATTAGACAAAGTAAAACAGGGGATTTATGATGACCTAGTAGAGAAAGCATCACCACATGTGGCAGATTATATCAGTACGAAGTCAGTAGATTATGTTTTCGACGTAGATGCTGGATGTTCTACATTACATCATGCCTGTTTTATGGGTAGGACAGATGTAGTCCGTTGTCTTCTGGATTATAATGCTAATATCAACATGACTAAAGAAGATGGAACTACACCAATATTTTATGCATGTGAAGTAGGACATGAGGAAATTGTATGTTTATTATTAGAAAAAGGAGCAGATACACAAATATGTAAACTTGATGGGAAATCCCCGTTAACCATTGCAACAGATAATGGACATACATCTATAGTCATTTTGTTAACAGAACACATGAATGAGAATGACACTCTTTCTTCTCAAATCTAGTCCTTAAGTTAGTAGTTCTTTATAACATCTGAACAAACATACAAGGGATGTTGAAATGTTTACTTTTAAATTCTTGTTTGGGGAAATCAAACTAAAAGTAGAGAACGGAAACGAAATGTGCAGCATTTGACTTCATTTGTAAAGGGACATAATTGAAAACAATAAAAGTGACACCCCCAACATTCAAACTGCATCTGTATTTGTGGTTATAATCATTGTGTGTTATACCATTTGGTTAAGGCAAACTAAAGTTAGAGAATGGAAATCAACTTTTGGACTTCGAGACGTACAGACGGACAAATGTAAAAGTTAAGCTCTCTCCGTTATCTATCCAGTCTTTGCAGGAAAGATGTGACAAGAGTTACAAAATGTTTTTTGTTTGCAACAAATGCTGTTAATGATACAAACAAACAATACCATTTTAATTTTATTGCTATATTGGTTCTAGTTTTCTCTTTTGTAACATCTTTACTGATTATGCTTGCCATACTTAAATATTGTATACAAATAAAGACTACCATTTTGATTTTATTGCTATATCGGTTCATATTTTTCTTGTGTAAAATATTTACTAATTGTACATGCCATTGTATGTTATATACATATACATATTCATGGATCTACATTCTTCCGATACCTGTACCCTTGCATTACAGAAGGTCATGTTTTGTTGCTGTTTATGACGTCTTTACACTAAAGCCATTGGATGTTGGATGTGTACGAATTGATTGTTTAGTCTTAGATACATGATTTTTTTTAGTTGTTATTGGCTTCGAACTAGCTGTCAGATAGCTGCCAGTACTCTCAGATCTTATCCTAGTGTCTTTTTGTTGTCGGGATGTACAAGTACCCAGCCACTTCCACTTGTATGTTTGTCCATCTGATGAGATAAGCCTTTTCAACTGATTTTTTTAGTTCGTTCTTATGTTGTACTCTTAAACCACTGTCTCAGGTTGGGTTGGAGGGTTGGGATCCCGGTAACATGTTGAACCGGAGCCTGTAATTCAGTGGATGTCGTTTTTTTATGTGTTACATATTTGTTTTTCGCTCATTTATTTATGTAAGTAAGGCCGTTAGTTTTCTCGATTGAATTGTTTTACATTGTCATAGCTAACTATGCGGTATGGGCTTTGCTCGTTGTTGAAGGCTATAATGTGACATATAGTTGTTAATTTATGTTGGTCTCTTGTGGACAGTTGTCTCATTGGCAATCATACCAAATCTTCTTTTTTTTATATGCAAATATAGACTACCATTTTGATTTTATTGCGATATTGGTTAATGTTTTCTCTTGTGTAACATTTTAACTAATTATACATGTTATACTAAATATACTGTACACACATACTGCAGACTACTATTTTGATTTATTGCTATATGGATAATTTTTTCTCTTGTGTAACATCTTAACTGATTGTACAAGTCATACTCAATATACTGTATACAAATAGAGACTACCATTTTGATTGTATTGCAATATTGGTTTATGTTTTCTCTTGTGCAACATCTTTACTCATAATACTTGCCATACTTAATATACTGTATACAGATAGTGACTACCATTTTTGATTTTATTGCTATATTGGTTTATGTTTTTCTTGCGTATCATCTTCCTCATTGTACATTACATACTTAATATACTATAAAATTGAGAATGGAAATGGGGAATGTGTCAAAGAGACAACAACCCGGCCATAGAAATAACAGCAGAAGGTCACTAACAGGTCTTCAAAGTAGCGAGAAATTCCCGCACCCGGAAGCGTCCTTCAGCTGGCCCCTAAACAAACATAGACAGCTCATCTGGTATCTGTCTTCCCTCTTTTTCAATTAACTGTATACAAATAGAGACTACCATTTGATTTTAAATTGCTATATTGGTTCATGGTTTTTTTTTGTGATTCATCTTCCTCATTGTACATGCCATACTTAATATACTGTATACACATAGAGACTATCATTTTTGATTTTATTGCTGTATTGGTTCATTTCTTTCTTGTGTATCATGTTCCTCATAATACATGCCATTCTTGACATATTGTATACAAATTGTTACTACCATTTTTGATTTGATTGTATAAATATTTTTTTTATCAAGAATGGCACTTCTGTTTGACATTATAACAGTTCTAAAAATTAAATAGTTCATGAATATATGGTTATGTTTGAATATGTCTAATATTTGTTTTGTCTTTTTTTATAATATAAAGTAAAGCATCTATAGAAAACGAGTTTTTCAGCATGACACCTCTGACAGTTTTCAACAAACACCCTTAACGTCCAACTCCATTTTAAATTATATCAAAATCAAATGAAGGTTTAATGCATCTACATTGTTTACATTGTAATATAAAAATACATTGTGTTGATATAATTATATTCATAATAAAAATAGTTATTAATATTGAATGTGTTTTCATTACCTGAAACATTTGTTACAATAACAATTTTAGATGGTGCTGTATCAATGTATTTATGAATCACTCTCCATTCCACAAAAAAAAACAGAATGGACATGACCCCTTGGAACGAAGACGATCACTATTTGTGGTGGGTCAGTTGGTAAAGTTTCAGGGTCAGTGCCCGTAAATAAACTGGACTAAATTCAGGACAGTATATTTTGATTCATTGATAACCTATCTGTGGTTGATTCTGTGCCGTATACAGTCAGGGGCGTTACTTTAACAAGTTATTTTTTTAAATTACTTATATAAGTATTTTTTTTATTTAATATAAATATAAATATATATAATAGAGTTATTTTAATTTTCAATGATTTTAAATAACATTTTATATCATAAAATAAAGAATTTATCAGATTTGAGAGGAGTATAGAGATAAAGGGTTACTTTGAAAATAATGACAAAAATATGACTCGAATAAGTTATTTTAAACATTTGTGAAAAAAATAGTAATTACACTTATCTAAGGCACATATGTAATTGATTTAGGTTACAAATTATAAATATTAACTTATTAACTTCAGTTCTTAATTAATTCACAAGTATCTATCTATTTATATCAGTCTACCTTCAACATTTTAGAGGGAAATGATAATTTGATAGTCCCAAGAGACCAATCTTTGACCCAGAAGCGTCGGTATGAAAGATAAGTGCGTCGGAAAGTTAATTAGTGTTTCTGAAGAATAAGTTTTTATTTATCAAGGGAAAAATAACCAGATAACTGTGAAAATTATTTATAGCTAGTAAAATCGGTATTCTTGGACACCTATAAAAATAATTTTCAGAAAAATAACTTATATAAGTTATATTTAAATTAGCCTCGTTTTCAACTTTACTTGTTTAAGTAATTTTAATTGTTACTTGTTTAAGTAATGCCCCTGACTGGTATAGGTATCCAAAGTTGCAATAATTCTTGGGTCAGAGGCCCCGAAATGACAACTGTAAAACTATACAAACAAGAAAGTTAATGGCGAAATGAATGTACAAAAAATGAACGAAAAACAAATATGTAACACATCAACAAACGACAACCACTGAGTTACAGGCTCCTGACTAGGGATTTGACTCTCTTAATTTTATGGACTTAATAAAAACAACAGAAGTATACCGCAGTTTGAAATTCAAAATTCGATTGAGAAAAAAACTGAAGGACGCATCAAATATAAGAGGAAAACAATAACACAACAGAAACACAACATTAAAATGAAGGCAGTGTCTGCACGTACCGGTATGCGAGTACGAATTTGTAGGCTACGCGTATCCACATCCGGTTTTATAATAAAATGCCATCGGATCGGGAATAAAACATGAAATATATACATAATTCTCCCATTTACTGAATAATAAATTAATTAAAACTACTCAGAAGTTTTGTAATATTTATATATACGTAAGTAGTTTTATTTCAGTATTACATATTTTTCTGGAAAAAGGAGATATAGGCCTACATCAGTACATAATTGTGGAGAAGACATTTAAGATGTAACATGAATTAGAACAGTCGATTAATTTTTTACAATTAAAGTTTAACAGAATACATTTTTCATGTATTCAGCAATTTTATTGTGTAAAATTTTATTGAATTTTATGGACATTAAATGCAAAGGGGTATCATCGTCATTTAAGCGGGCTTCGGTAGGTTTTTACTATATAATTCGATTATCAAACTGTAACTTTGACCCCGCCGTAAACATATAAGACATAGAGCTAATGAAAATACCGTTTGGTCTTGATTGTATCTTCATATTACTTAACAATTATATATGACGATTGAGATATTATGGTGTCTATACATCACCCCGTGCCTTTTGATCCGAATGGTTGACAACTTTCAGCCTAATAGTGACAATTTAATCTCCCCCCAATCCCCCCCGCCCGTAGATAGCGTAGATGACATGTTTTGGGTAAATCTTTTTGTACCATCTGTATATTTAATTGTCTATAGGTTCATATAAGTTTATGGCGTCTGGCGTACTGAATTATGGTCCTGATACCTTTGATAACTATTTACACCACTGGGTCGATGCCTCTGCTGGTGGACGTTTCGTCCCTGAGGGTATCACCAGCCCTGCAGTCAGCACTTCGGTGTTGACATGAATATCAATTATGTGGTCATTCTATAAATTTCCTGTTTACAAAACTTTGAACTTTTCGAAAAACTAAAGATGTTCTTATCCCAGGCATAGATTACCTTAGCCGTATTTGGCACAACTTTTTGGAATTTTAGATCCTCAATGCTCTTCAACTTTGTATTTGTTTGGTTTATAACTATTTTGATATGAGCGTCACTGATGAGTCTTATGTAGACGAAACGCGCGTCTGGCGTACTGAATTATGGTCCTAGTACCTTTGATAACTATGGACATGAATAACCAGGGTTGTCTCAACGTCAATTCAGGGTTTACGGTAGTTTTTGTCTATATATTTTGAGCCCTCCGCAAACATAAAAGACAAGAAGTTTTTCCAAATTCATAATGGTCTCGAATGTATTTTTTTTAACTCACTACCTGCATAATATTAGGAAGATTGAAAGTCAACAGGGTTCTCAATTTTATTTAAACGGTCTTCTATATGGTTTTACTTTATATATATATTTTTATTTTGGCTTTTACCATTATTTTTATTAATATTTTAAAATATTACTACTGTCACAGTGGTTTTATTTTGGTTTTTATTTCTAGAAACATCTTTTTAAAAGACCATCTTTGGTATCGTTTTATGGATAAAATTTATGTTTCATGAAGGCAATTGTGCGATTTACATAAATATTTGTATTTGTGAACAACAAAACATTAACGATAGCTTGAAAGGGTAAACAAACGATTTCCTAAATATCATTTTACTCCTTTTAACTATGAGTAAAATGCTTTTAATTATTTGGAATAATTTTGAATTAATGATTTTAGTAAGATTTCAATATCGAACCGATTGCTAGCAGCCAGTAGGATTTTGAATATCGAAAAACAAACCGGCCACTAACTGGACATACGTCTTAATCTAAGCTATTACATTAAAAATACTAAAAAAGAAAAACATCAACAAATGACATTTCTTGACTTGGACACTTTTATAAAAATCGTATTGGGCTTTAAATATGTTTTAAAGCGCCCTACCCTTTTTATGTCCTGACACAGTAGTGACAAAAGTAATACATCTTGTCACTCAAAACACATAGCCATATCATAATAACAACGCCTTAACCTCCAAAGGGTTTAGTGTAGATACGTCATAGTATCAAAGTGTATCCCAGTTAAAATTGGTAGAGTTATCAAATTAACAACAAATTCAAAAAGACTGTTATGCAGGGTAGGTCGAGATGGATGAATGTCGCAGAGTTCGACAGCCCCTATAATGTGAGAATAAGTTAAATGTGGTCACAATTGTGTTAAGTAAGACGAAACCTACGAGCTTCTCAAGGAGTTATTGCACAGTATTCTTTAACTGGCACTGTGCTCGTAGTGCAAATATATTCTATGTTAACGTTACCATTTCGACCGGACTTCAGTGCGTTCTTTTACTACCTATTGGCCAAGTAGGTACACAAGTAATTGAGCGAAATTCCAGGATCTTCATTTATATTTCAAAATCAATACTTATTATACATTGACAGTTGTATTTCCATATCCATCTTATATGTATATCCCTTAACCCTCAATTGAAAATAAACAATGACAAAAAAAAATATGAACATATTCTTACAGCCAAATTGAACTCTCATTCCTATTGCTGCTCTCAGCATAACTATAGTATTGTGAATGTTAAATTTGTGAATGCCACGTTTTTATTCACATCAGTAAATACTGTAGACAAAATGTATTTATAAATGGCTGTCAAAGCTAGGATAATAAAATCAGTTTAGTTGTGAATAAAAATCAACTAAAATAACTTTACCAGCAAGCCCCCTTTAAAACAAAAACATACATTATGTCGTGAGATTTATGTTCCATATAAATTTGTTTTAAATGTTTGTACTTATAATTTTAATTAATTTATCTTGTCATAACAAGTCATGAAAAGTAATTCTAGTAAATCATTTACTGAATTTAGGTAAAAATAAATTACTACGTATTTTTCAAGTAATCAGTTTTTACTGTAAACTATTTGGATTACTCAAATCAAGCACACAAATAAATTAGGTAATTTCACGTATTTTTTCAGAATGTTTAGTAAAACTCAAGTAATTGTAATAAAGTAAATATGTTAGTCATATAATTACTCAAAATGAGTGAAGTGGAATTACTCAGTAATGTTTTTTAATAGTGTATTACTGCTCTAAATACGTGACGAGATTCATTTAGGGATTACTGAAGTTGTAATTCCTAGTTAAAATCCCCTGCACAACAAAGTATTACCATTATAGCTGAATCATCAATGAAATTAAAACATTCGACCGATAGCTTTGATAAAACTTAACATTACGCCAAATGCTATTTAAATTTCATATGTTGCATGCACTCGTGACTTTATTTTGTATAATTACCTGATCTACGGCATTAACAAATTATTTTGTTACGGTTAGTCGTCACTTCTATCATACACACTATAAATGGATACCACTTAGATATATTACCTTGAATTATTCACATAACCGCCATTTAACAAATCTGGTAAGTCTTTTTATTTCAAATGCGGTTAAATAGTTGACAAAGGTACCAGCTACATATGAAAAATGGTAGCCCAACGAGTATAACATTTTAAGTGGAGGATCATAGAGAACCCAAAAATTTCAAAAAGATTTGTCAAATACGACAAAGGAAATCAATGCCTGTAATAAGAAAATCCTTAGTATTTCGAATAATTCATACTTTTGCAAACTGTTAATTTCTAAAATTGAAAATAAAGTTGATATTCATGTTAACATCGAAATGCTGAGTACTGGGTTGGTGATACCCGCGATGACGTTATATTCACCAGCATCGTCATCGGTGGTGTCAATAGTTAGGCAATAAGGTACCAGGCTTATGATTTGATTCGCTAGATACGCGTTTCGTCTAAATAAGACGAACAACAACCTTAAGATTTGTAGCAAAGCATTTATAAAGACCTAGTGAATAGTCTTTGGCTAAATCTACATATAATAAGACCTAATTTTTCATTTTATGTACACGTATTTTTTTTTTGCATATATATGAAGATAAATTTTCAATGTAATAGAAATATTGAACATAACAAAATATCAGAGTGAAGAGCTTTAGAATTGAAATTGCTTGAAAAATACAGACAACTCTTGTGAGAGAACATATACAGATATAAGGAATACTTTATTCAGATTACTGTATATGGTGCGATGTATGAATATAGAAAGAGATAATAATTACTTGTATATTTGTAATATTTGTACATAGAGTTTTCCCCTTCTTTGCTTCTTCCCTGGTTAAATATGGGTTGATGAAACAGATGATAATTAATCAAATATGTTAAGAATAAAACGTAATCGATATATTTTTATTTTATGAATATATTTTGTTGTTTTTACGAATATATATATTCTTTTTTTACGAATAAATATTTTAATTGATGAATATCATAACGTTTGACACACAATATACATGTGAGACAATAACTTGTTAAGTGTATTTCGGCCTCAACTGAAAGTAAAATAATCACTTCTCATCCACAATCAATGATATCTAACTTAAATCATTGTCGGTTTCATAAAACATTAATGATATTTAGATAATTAGAAATTCAGAAATTAAAAAAGAAAATGTTTTGTCCATGCTTTCAAGACATCTATACTATTAAACGAGAAGACCTCATTTCGTGTGTCCCTTCTCTTCCTTCCACAATAAATCAATCATCATGCCTCTGTGTCCTATAGGTAACATGCATACATGTAGTCGCATTTGTCATCCATTCTAAGACTTATGATTATTCAGATTGAGTTATTTTGGGAGAAAAACGACAAAAAAGGAGTCCGGATATGATAACCTTCATCAGACTGACTTTTAGTTATAGATAAGACTTCCGGGTTGAAACATGCACAAAAACAACCAATTGTATGATAGATAACAAAAATAAAAAATAGATAAGCCAATCAGAGGGTTCTCCATATCATGGTGTTTAGATCGCAAGAACCACAACTATTATACCTTCTTAGAGAGGACAATTATTTTTCGCGTTTATCTACATGTAAACTACGATTATACTGCTTTAATATATAGAGACTCTCTGTATTCTGTCTACTGTTTTTTTTAATGTTTTCTATTTAACGGGGTCATACTAGTTGTATTTATATTAAAATAAGTAAAACATGTGACACAAGTACAACCAATCGTAGAGCGTTCTCCATATCATGGTGTTTAGATTGCAAAAATCACAACTCTTATACCTCCTTAGAGAGGAAAAATATTGTTCGCGTTTATCTACATGTAAACTACGATTATACTACTTTATATATAGAGACTCTCTGTATTCTGTCAGGGAATTTCTATGTTAGTATAGAAAGTCCCTGATTCTGTTTACTGTTTTCTTTGAAATGTTTACTATTTAAGGGGTCATACCACTTGCATATATATTAAAATAAGTAAAACATGCTCAACTTTATCTAAAACTACCTTTACCAAATATTTTACCTGAAGTGGGACAGACGGACGGGACGGATGGACGGACGAACGAACAAACGAACGCACGGATGCACAGACTAGAAAACATTATGCCCATAATTAGGGCATACAAAATTTATTGTTAAAAAGGAAAGTAGTGATTTGGCAAAAATGAAAGTAAGGTAGAGATTAGAGGGAGGCAGGAATTTTTTCAAGCTCGGGATTATGAGATTGGTCCTTACTGGATCCGGGAATATATTTTTCGATTTTGGGATATGAATTTCTTTGAAGTCTGCATCTCTGGATTTCATGGTTTTCAGCCCGGGATTTCGGGATCAGGACCCCTCCGATCGACAACCCCTCAAATTAGCTTTAGTCGGTATTTGTCATTTATACATGATTCAAATCCTATCATTGGCAGGTTAATGGGGCTTTCAAAAAAAAACACTGATAGATTTTCATAGAAGCATATTATTTAGACTATTAATGGTTTATAAATTTATTTCATGTTTGAAAAGGTGCAAATTTTTAATTTGATTTGATTTTTACCAAAAGAAGCATTGCAGCAAAGGAGAAGAATAATTGTGGTCGTAAACCAGAAACACGAATATAATTGAATTTAACAGAAAGGAAACAAATATCGGACTTTGGAAAAAGGGAGATATCTTTTATGTTATTCTCCATGCATAATATCTTTTACAAAATATCATCCTACAACAGTTCAAAAGCTGTATATGCCCGCGATTTTTATTTAGAAAATAAATTTATCAATAAGGGACTTTTGACAAGGTCAATACTTTATATAACGACCTGTTCAGATAATATTGATCGAGGACGAAGTCCGATCGAGTGTCAATATAATATAAGAGGTCCATATATAACGCATTGACTGAGTGAAAGTCTTTTATTGTCATATTACATGATATTATGTAAATTATGTATTAGGACAATGGCGCTTAATGTTCTTTCTGTGTATTCTTTAACTGTATTTTGCAAAGAAGTAACAATTAATTGAGAATTGAAATGGGAAAATTGTCAAATAGAAAACCAACCCAACCATAGAGCAGATAATAGCTGAAGGCCAGCAATGGGTCTCTAATGTAACGAGAAATAAACGCACACGGCAGCGTACTTCAGCTGGCCCCGAAACAAAAAAAGGATCAGTGAAAATAGACGTCATGGTAAACTCCTAAATATATAAAAGAAACTAAAATTAAAAATCAAACAAGACTAACAAGGAACAGAGGCTCCTGACTTGGAACTGAATATCAATATTCTGAACAACTTTATTACTTGTAGCGTTAGCTTTCTCAGCATCTGCATTTATAATAACATTCTTGATATAACTCCTTCTGATAAACTTGCAAATTTCTGTGAATCTTCCTCAATGGTTGTTTTGTGTGCATTCATGACGTCATAAATCTAAATTTAGCAACGGATTTGTTATATACATATAAATAGAAACAAGTGTCAATATACGTAAAAAAAAAATCCGACTTCAGTAACGTAAAATAAGCTATGAATAAATTCATCGTAGATACCAGGAATAAAATTTATTTTTTACGCCAGACGCGCGTTTCCTCTAAAAAAGACTTATTAGTGACGCTCGAATCGAAAATGTTATAAAAGCCTAAATAAAGTACGAATTTGAAGAGCATTGAAGACTAAAATTTGCCAAATCCAGCTAAGGTGATCTATTCCTGAAGTAAAAACACCATGATCGTCATATCTAATGAAAACAGTAGACTGCTACACCATGTGTGATGACGTCACACATAACAACCACAGAGGAAGCATTGCAGAAGAAGCGAAAATTTGAAATTTTATCATGAGATTTCAAGAATTTTTACTTAGTCAAAAAAGTTTAGCAACACATTTCTTTTAATTGTTTTTTTGGTATTTCTGGAAAAAAAATATTTGAACATCATTGATACAATCCTTAGTTTTAGCTGTAATCTTAAACAGCCGCACTTTTTCCCTGGTGATTGATTTCGCGCCATTTCAGCATTGCATGTGTAATTGATGTTTTACCTTCTGTACCTTTTAAAACGATAGTGAAAAAAAGTTGATATCTCGTAGACCAAAAAACTATCGTCAAGGTAGGAGTGATACCTTCGCTTTACGTCAACACGTGACAAGTTTTTTTCCGCCCACAAAAGAAGTGAATGACTATGGGCAGCTGCTGGTGTGCCTGCCAATCCTTCATTTGTGCACTTGGGGCATGGCTTAGAAATGTAATTTTGAATAACACTATACTCTTTTCCGCATATTGACCCTCCCGCGCTCCATTCAAAGAAAATCCTCATAAAAGTGAGTGATAAACATTCATGTTGCTTCTGACATGTCATAATTCCATTTTGTTAATATTTAAATTATATGTTGTTATGATTTTAAAAAATAATCAAATTTCACATTTTTGCTGCTAAACTGTAATGACTCAGTATATTTTAAATGCAAACGATAGGAATACAAGAAATCGAATGCAACAACTATGAAGTTGTTTTAAAAATTATATGTTAAAATTCTTGCAAAATAGAATTTAAAATTACACGGAAAGAATATTGAACGCCATTTCCGTAATACATTTTTGTACATACGTAATATATAAATTAAGGACTTTCACTCAGTTAATACGGTATATGTGGTCAATATAAGCTTAACAGGTTCATATACAGCCGGGAAGCCACTGACGCAGGAGAGTTCCTTTAGACGTTTTTGATCACGTGATTTAGACGTAAACAAAATAACGTTTTTGGTCTGCAAAATCGGGAATCAATTTTCCGTTCTTGCTTTTTATTTGTCGATTCTATGTTGATATTCAAACATTGTAATGTTTACTCGGAATATTGTTTATCTCCGTTTAAAGCGATTCTGCTCAGAATTTACAATGTGACGTAAAAATTTTGTCCTGACAAAAGTTGAATCAGTATTTTCCGGAGTTGACACCATAGAAAATAGGTTTTTTTTCTTTCTTTAAATCGTGATATGCTGGTCGAATTTCATTTATTTCAGTAGAAAAATTATTACAGATTGTGTTCATGTTAATATCAGAAGGATATTTGTTAAGGGATAAAAATGTGTCAGTTATCAGTGCCAGTCCGTAGAGTCAGAATTTGACTCGAAGCGGTAGAAATCCCGGTCTTCGTAACACCTCTGGATTTTTCATAATACTCAGAAGACAAGGACGTTTTCCTTATGATGCCCGAAATGAGAGAATATTGTTCTTCTTTCTTAAATTTCTTAGTATTATAACCTTCTGTCGTGTTTTGTTATATATTTGTGCACTGAACAATTTACTGGCTGTAAAATAATCTGTCGTTTGACTATTTTTTCTTCTTTTATGCTTTTGGTTAGTAAATATAACTAATTATGGAGATCTAGGAAATATCTTCTCAGGAACAACCCTTTTATTGAGGTTCTTTTTTAATGTAGAAGATTTTCCAGCAGTTCGTTTCTTTTCTAATCAATCATTAAGTAGTCTAAGAGCAAAGTATAGTATGAAGTACCTTTCAAGCTACCATGTAAACAATTACTCATAAATCATGTCAGATTTTACAAACAACATTGACATTAATTATCTTGAATGTCATATACTATACTAGTCAACCAATAAAACAGAAGCCAGTGAGTCCATTTTGAAATCCAGTTTAGTACTGTCTAGTTATATGCATCAACTGAATAATGTCTTGTATTTTGATAAGAATTGTAAGACTTTGGTCTGTTATAGTCCATCATATGATATGGGTTTTGCTTATTGTTGAAGGCAGTTCAGTGTTCTTCCTTTTTTACTTTCTCATCCTTTGGTCTCTTTTTGGATTTTTGTTTTCAATGGTTTAAAATGGTAAGAAGTTCTTTTGATGATAGACCAAATATTTTTTTTCTTCACAATTCCTTGAACATCACAAAAAAAGACTGAATTACCAGAAATATTTCTTTTATGGAACAAAAGCATTTCTAGGAGACACAAACTATGGTGTTACTTAAAACATATCAAATACAACAATAGTGCACATCCATTAATGAGCAAGTTTCCAATCTTAAGATAAACATGATAAAGAAGCAGAAAAAAGCAGCCAATACTTTTTTCAAACCAATATCAAAGTCTTAATATCTACAAAGGTTGCTGAGATTAACTTCAATTGTCTTATAAAGTTGGTGTGTACTTATTTTTCTAACAACAGATATTTGTTTAATATGCATGTATGTATTGATGCATCTAAAAAAGAAAAACAGAATGAGAATATATGATGAACAATTTATTGAACTACAAGAAAATTGTAAATTGAAACACATGGTACAATTCAAATTTTATACACATTGCCTCATTTTCAGAAGACCACATACAAAGAGCCATATATTCTGTTGGACCAACAATACAAAAGTTAACATTTGTAGAAAACTCACTGGTTTGGGTTTATGTTTGTAGCATACATATAAATAAAAACCTCGTAAATTGAACTAAAAAAAGTTCGTTCACGTTAATTCGTGTTGTTTATTTTTTCGTTTTCCGTGTTATGTTATGTGTACTATTGTGTGTCTGTTTGTCTTTTTTATTTTTAGCCATGGTGTTGTCAGATTATATTCGATGTATGAGTTTGGCTGTCCCACTGGTGTCTGTCGTCCCCCTTTAAAACTATTCGTTCAGAGTTGGTTGACCGAAATGGAATAACCATGTCACAGATAATATTGGATATGTTCTTCATGTCGTAACTACAATACATTTCCCTTGTCACGAATGTGACCTACCGCATAAGACTATTTACCGGATTTGTTATAACATAAGCAACACGACAGGTGCCACATGTGGAGCAGGATCTGGCCACCTTTTCGTAGCACCTGGGATCACTGCCTAGTTTTTGGTGGGGTTCGTGTTGCTTAGTCTTTAGTTATCTTTGTTGTGTCTTCTGTACTATTTTTTGTCTGCTTTAGCGTTGTCAGTTTATCTAAAACAAATAGGATTCGAAACCGGATTAGCAGTGCTTTAATAACTAGAATATAAATGTATAATTCTCGCACTAAAGTTTATTAGATACATACACAAGTTAAAGTCGAGTCTTTGAGACAGAACATATCAGTGTAAACGAAAAAATATTTATGTATGTATGAGACACAGTTATTTTGTTTTATTTTATTTCTCCCAATTGATATGTGTCCCTCTTTTAAACCTTTAATGAAGAATCTACATATTTTTACGACAGAGTGCTTGCTATAGTCAGGCCTATTTTCGCCTTGTTTCATATCAACATCACTAGAACCTCTAGTTACTATCACCATATTTCTTTCATGTTTAGTGAAATATTTTATTTTTTCCAGAAGTACATGAACCATAAAGTATAGAACTTATCAGAAATCATGGCATCTCTTTCTGAAGAAGAGGAGAATTATATCCGATTAGCATTATTATTGAAAGGAGTGACACCTAGAGCAGTCCGTACTTATTTTGACAAGGAATTTCCACCTGCGTTTCTACCCTCAACATTAAGTACAGGCCATAACACTCTTTTGGACTTAAAAATAAAGAGAATAATAAATCAGGCTCAGTGGAATATTTTGGTTCCAATAAATGGTAGGTTTCATTGTGAATGCAGAAATTTTGTGCAGTTATCAGCCGGTTCATTTTCCGATATTCGATATTCAAAATTTAGTTGAAAATCATAAGAAAATAAAATACTTGATTACTTTAAAAGCATGATTTTCTTCGTAGGGAATAGTTTAATAACCTCTTCAAGTTGTCATGAATTCTCGTTGTCCTCGAATATAAACCCTTTTCTAAGTTGCATATTTGTCTTTATATATGTATTATAGATTTTTATCAATAAAATAAATTCAAGTATGTACTTTTATATATGACATTTTTTAAAACTAAAAGAAAAACATATAACACTAGAAAAATTTAGAAATATCTAAAGAAATATTTATTGAAAGCCCAAAAAAGAAATATATTATGAAAACTTACCTGAGACCGCTTAAATGAGGATGATACCCCCCTAGTCTTTAAATGTCCATAAAATTCAGGTAAATCATAGACTCTGTATGTATGAAGGTTGTATTAGAAGGATTTCCCAGAATAATGTCATCTTCAATATCTACGGAGGGCTGAGATTGGTTTTCGCTATATATTTTGAATATCCAACTGGCACTTTGGGCCCTCCGTAAACATAGAAGACAGGAAGTGTACCAACATTCCTTTAAGTCACGTTAGTATTTACCTTTTAACTAATTGTCCCCTAAATATTAGCCACATTAAGAGATCAGGGTGCTTTCACTATTGCCCTGTGCTCTTTGTGTGCTAGCGTGTATTTATTCATGATTGAATAAATACTGATATGATTTTGTAATTTATATTTTATTTCCTATTTGAATTTACTTTAAATAAAGATGATTTTATTCCTAATGCATATTTGTGTTTTCGTTTTCAACTAGATTAATTACGGACTGTAATTAATTATGAGTGGTACTATTCGTATTTTATATTCACGGACTTTGACGATTGACTAGTTTGGCCTTGATTGTTACTCACTTCTACTATTCTGATCGTCAGTGTTTTACGCTTGATTTGACCGCACACTTTCTGCTATTTCATTGGTTATATATCTTTTGGCGGTTTATTTATATTAAGTCTATATTCAATTGTGGATTGATGTTCAAACCGAACAGACGTTTCATTTACTTATTGGCTGTTTCCTATTTTGTATCATTTGTATTGGAGGAATTCCACGATTGTTTCAGGTCAGTTTGCTTACTTATCTCTTTAGATATTCTGTCTTTATCTTACTTTCATTGTAATTTTATTACCGGATTAATCAGTATTTCACGCATGAGTAACTTTCCATTTTAGCATGAATTCGTAGTAAGAATGTGTATCGTGTGATTGGTGAATGAATGTTGTAAACTATTTAAAGGGTTAACGTAACTTTTATAACAGGCACATTATTGATTTACATTTGAGCTACATAATTTAAGCCTGAGAATAAATAGTGTAAATAAATATAAACGTATTGAATGCCGCATATTTGAGCAGAATGAGTCCGAGAGTAAATGAGTAAAAGGTTAACTTGATAAATACTTTTCAGAGTCTTTATAATATTTTTGTCTCCGATTGATAGATTTTAAGTACTATATAAGTCTGTGCATAGTTACTATAATTTAGTATTTGTTATACAGGTATTTGACAGAGTTCTGCATATGATGTAGATACACGTAGAGGCATAACCTTTGTACCTCATACGAGGTAAGAATGAGTGTTCATTTGTAGTGGCTTATTATTTTATTAGCTTAGTTATTTTGCTTTGTTTAGATAGCTTATATTTATTAATTAACTGCTTGTTGCTATTTGCTTAATTAATGCTTATTGTGCTTAGACTGTTTGTTTATAGTTTTAACGGCTAATTCGTATATTATAATGTTTTGCTAAATGAGAAACTATATTTCTATTTTGCTTTTCTGACAAGTTAAATTCTGTTTCGAACGTCACAGAAAGTTATATTTTGATGAGATAAGGTTTAATTACACATTTTGTTAATTTCATAAACTGTGACGTATTTTACAGTCAATTGGTTAATTTTTGTGAGTACACATATTACGTAAATTTATCAGATTGATATAATACATGTTTTAAGAGAATTGATTTATATACGTTGTTATTTAATGTAATATTATTTTACAGGGTTTCTTTTGATGCTTCATTGATTAATAAAACTATCCAGAACCCTATACAGAGTCAACTATTATTTACGCCCAGATAGTGCGACTACATTTGTCCTGAAATTTTGACAATTTCTACCTGAAAAGTGACAATCTCAGCCCTCCGTAGATATCGAAGATGACATTAATCTGTGAAATCCTTTTGATACAATATTGATATATAAAGCGTCTATGAATTTGTCGAATATATGGACATTGAAAGAACTCAGCTCAATCACAAATTTGGGTACCGTAACGTTTACTGTTCTTCAGTTATGTCCCTTTAAATCTATATGTTATGCAAGAGGGGACATTATCTGTGTTCAATGGACATATTTTCTATTTGTTTTTTTAAAATATAATGCCCCTTGAAAATATTAAATAAATGGGAAATGGCCTCAGCACTTTCGTGAGACTGGGGTGGGGATGTACAGTTCTTGCCAGATTTTTCTAAAACTTTCACTACAGGGCAATATTTCGTAATTGTTTTATAATGGTGACCGATCAACTTTTTTACAAGAGCTATGCCACTTGGAAATAATAATGTATGGATAATGGTCTCGTTATTGCTTTCAAATGTACAATTCTTGCTATACAAGTTATAGCATGGTTGCCAATCGACTTTGTATCCCGCCCTCCCCATCAAACACACATCAAGTATGGATTTTGGCGGCGTCACTTTAATCATTTTAGAGTTATTCCGCTTTATAAATGAAACAAATGCTTAAATTTTTCATTGGTGTTCGCTAATTTAAGTATAAATCAACCAAATGGTATTGAACTTATCACAATACTTATTACCACAAAAATCTAGATCAAGTACACATTGGGGAAGATTGGTCTTAACTGTCCCTTTATGTTTATCAGGTCATGATCTATCAGTCGTGAAATTTCCAATCGAATCGGACAACCCGTTTATGGGTTGCTGCCCCTGACGTTTTTTTTATTTTAAGGATATTTTGGCGTTTTGGGTTATTATCTTTAAATTATTATAGAAAGAGATGAACTGTAAACGGCAATACTGTTCAGCAAAGTATAAAGGTTGCATTACTTTATGCATCAATATGTAAATACAAATATCATATAAGCGAAACAGGCTCCTTTACTTTAAAAAATTAACAGTTTACTATAAGAATAAGCCATGTTCTTAAAAGCCTGTTTAATTTCCGTAAAGTTTTGTCAAGTATTTACTTTGACCCTTTAAAAAACACCAATATTGATCATTGAGAAGCTTAATATACCTTTTACAAGATAACTTAATTAAAACGTTTAGCTGACTTTACAGAGTTATGTCCCTTTAGCGTTAGGTATCACATTAATCATGTTAATTTCATTATATTGTTTTATGTTAATAACTTCCAATTTACAGAATATAATACATACAAATATATTATAATAACGATATATGATATATAATTCCGTTAATATTATCTTATCAATACATCTTTCTTAAGAAGCCTATTTTTTTTTGTTATTCTAATATTCATATTAATAATGAAATTGGTGAATGGAATACTTCAGCATATATCAAAATAAGAATATGAGGTGTGATTGCCAATACATTGGAGCATCTCTCCATAAGGGACCACAATGATACAGAGATTTACAACTATAGGTAACCGATCGTCACTCAACAATGAGAAAAGCCCATACCCCATAGTCAGCTATGACAGACCCCTCATCTTAATTAATTTTAGGATTATACGTAATACATATCTGTTGCCTTTGATGTTACAGGTGTTCCGGATTCCAAAACATTTGATGTAACGTTGATGATCTGTTTGATCAGAAACTTGACATCTATCAATCCTCCAATCAATGGATTTGACAGTCTACCACTACCAGGGGAGATAACTCCAGGATCTGATCTAGCCAGGATAAAATGTTACAGAAATAAACTAGCTCATCATGATAGTAATACAATAGAAACTACTTATTTCAATACAGCGTGGAGAGATATATCAGATGTAAGTGTGACTCTGCAATATTTACACTTTCATTTATATTTGACGTGTGGGAAATTGGTGTCAATATGCATAACATTTCTGTGTTTTTACACGACTAAATTATTTTTTATCATATTCCCTTGACCAAATTGTACTGACTGGCTGCCAGTTCATCTATACACAATACACAGATAATGTTAAGACAAATAATGTGTATACTTATTAGGATTATTTGTTATCATATTACATTGACCATACTGTACTGTCTGTCTGTCGATCCATCTTTACACGATACACAGGGAATGTTTAGACATATAACTTGTATACTTGGTGGAATTATTTGTTATCATTTTCCATCGACCATACTATACTGTCTGTCTGTCGAACCATCTTTACACAATACACAGATACTGTTAATTCTCAAAGACCGTTAGACAGATAACTTGTACACTTGTAGGATTATCTGTTATCATATTCCATTGACCATACTGTACTAACTGTCTGTCGATCCATTCATACTCAATACACAGGGAATGTTTTGACAGATAACTTGCATACTTATTAGGATTATTTGTTATCATATTATCTTGACTATATTGTAATGTCTGTCTGTCGGTCCATCAATACACAATATACAGGGAATGTTTAGACAGATAACTTGCATAATTTGTTATCATATTTCGTTTACAGTCTCTCTGTCCATCCATACGCATTACTCACTGTTGACACAGATATCATAACTTGCATATTTTGTTTGATTTTTTGTTATCGTATTCCCTTGACCAAACTGAGATGTCTGACATATAACTAAGTAAGAGTATTTGTTATCATATGCCCTTTAATATATATATTGTACTTTTTATTTTCTTTGATTTTTTTTTATATCAGTTAAATATGTGTAATTTTACTTTTTGTTGACTAATATTATTTAATGACTCATTGTTAACATAACTCCCCTGCGACAGAACTTTCATACTTGGTAGGATTGTTCCCCGTTATTGGCAGTTGACCACATATTAAGAGGCAATGCCAGAAAAAAACCAGGCAGAACTTAGAAATTGTGTTCAACAACCTTTTTGAGATAAATATGTTTTTGTATTGTATCCACCTTGTTTTGTTGGGAAATGACATTTTGAAAAGTCATATTGGGTTATTATGTATAAAAAAATGAATTTGATTTTTCAGTAAATTTGACTGCTTACATAGGAAAATAGGGGTATTAATTTCTCAACAAAAACCGCCTACAATATAACAATTGATATATACAGTCCGCCAAAAGTTAAGCACCACCTATTTTTATTGCATCGATTTTTTTTTTTCAAATTTAAAAAATCAATGATTCCTCGAAAAAAAGAAAACAATCATATAGCAATTTTGCTAATGTATACCATAAACAAACCACATATATAATTTTGGTCATTTATGAAGGTTCTATGCATATAGGTTTTTCGTTCATAGAAGTAGTGTAAATTACACAATTCAAAAACAGAATTTAAGTTTCACTGTGATTTTATTTTTTTACCACAATTGATTACCCAATATCAATAAAATTTTCTACACATAATCTATGGTATGTTTGGCAAATTTAATGTCAATACTTGAGTCAATAGCATGTGTAACAACCTCTCTTCCAGTACAGTTTCATAAAACGACGTATCATTTTCGGTACAAGCCTTCAAAACTTTAGTTAAGAAATATGTTGCATTAAACAAAAAATGCCACTTTAAAATCGACAAAATATTGCGAAGGTGGATATCTGCGATTGAGATTTCCGCCATTGGCATCTCAGACATGTTTGATAGGGTTTATGTATTGAGACATGCAAGGTCAAAACATGGTGTAAATGGCTTGTTGCTCTTTGGACTCGGTTAAAATCCGTGCCCTTTGTGGTCTAGCGTTTTCGTTCATGTACAAGGGTCTTGACAATGTTGACGCAAGTGGGGGATTATTAAAACAAGGGACTACAATGTTTTAAGGCATCAAAAGTCTGTTTGTCTGTCCGTTTATGTTACCCGTCAGAATATGCATACCCAGCTTATAACGGTATAAGAAGCAACCCCGTACTGGAACAACACCAGCACTGAATGCAGTCCTTGTGCAAACATTATCTTGGTCATCGGCCGTTTTGTTTTTCCACGAAATTCGTATTATGGGGTCTACTGACAGTAAAAGATACTGATTCCCATCTGACCAATGAGTGTTTTGTCAGCTTCCTATTTTCACGCATAGAACGTCATTTTTCCATTGAAACCTGACCGTAGAGTGTCTGCCTGTAATAACAGGTCTTTATACACCACGACTGGCTCTTATGTTGCCTCTATGCAGTCGACGGACCAATGCACGAACACTAATACGACCACCTGGGGAAACAATGTATTTGTTAATGCACAGATGACGGACTGTATATATTCTAAAAGATGACCATGAATACAGCATGAAATGATAATAAAATCTCTGGTATCTGTTGATATGTAAATGTTCCAATGCAGTAATCTGTCAGGAAACAGCAGTTTATTTTCGACTTTTTGGTGTTTAGACATACAAAAAGTGATGCTCTTCAATTTAAAAACCGATAAAGCAATCTGTCCATTATGTAACATTGAACCAGAAGATATGACTCACTTTATACTTAAATGTGAAAAACTGTCAAGCATAAGAAATCGCTTTATGCAAGACTTGAAATCTCTTCTTGTAGATTGTAATAAGCCACCTTTGCTAATTCAAGAACTATTTGATGACAAGGAGAATCTTTTACATCTAATTATAGACTGTACATCATATCATTTTCTTACCTACAAGGAACAGGTCCGTATAGAGACATTAACCAGAGGTCTGTGTTACAAACTATATCACAAACGTTTACTTTTATTGTCTGAGTAAATTTGATTCGCATTTACTGGATTGTGTCAGGATTTATTCTGCAATATTGAGAGATGGATAGTGTTTGAACTGAAAACTCGTATCCAAGGCTTGTAAAATATCAAGTAGTTTTAGATTTTAAATATTTTATTAGCGTGTTTTATATGGAATAATTGCTTACCAAATGAACAGTGAAACGTTTTTTAGATTTTAAAGATACCAAGGACAGTGTTTGAACAGTAATTGCTATTGCGAGGGCAGGAGTGTTTTAATTATAGACTATTTAACACTATGTTATATGGAGATATAATAGTGATTCGGCTATGAACGATTGGACTGTGTAATATATATAGTTAACTACGTTTACATGGTGATGGATTATTCCGCATGCTGTATATATGTTACTGTTATAAATTATTATAATAACTACCTACGTATACTGATTTTATGAGTGCCCCGTGTGTACGGGTTAGGGTGCAAATAAGGGTGCAAATTTGAATTACGCTATAGAAGCGAAGCTCCTGCCAGAGGAGGAAGATAAAGACTAGAGAGAGAGAGAGAGAGGTTGTATTCAGCTGGTAAAGTTTTGACAGTTAAATGAACTTCTGTTGTATATTTTTTATACATAATTGAACATTTTGGTAAGATTTTAAAAAGTACATAACTTTGTGGTGTTGGGGAAACTTATTTCCCTCACCAGGAGATTGTTGCATACATGTACGGGTGATCACTTCCGGACAGAGGCAGTTACAATTCTGTACGGGAATGAGGATTATATATAAGACTGAAATTATTGTATTATTCGGTCTCACTAATTAGCGACAACAAGAATTTTAGCGACAACAAGCGTCAACAAGAATTATTTTAGCGACAACAAGCCGGCAGAGCTCCAGATAAGCTGCGTATTTGCGTCATCACGCAATACAAATAATAGAAAACCCAATGCAATTGTCCATTGAAGGGTTCAACAACCCAATGCATTCAACGAAAAACCCAATTATATGCCAAAAATCATGAGTTCTCAACCCTTTTATTGGCTACCGTTTGTGTTATTTACCCTTATCTGTTTACAGTCGTCACGTAAACTATTTTTATAATATTTATAATTGGAAATTTCCTACCGTTCTAAAAATAGATCCCTGCATCAAGTAGCTGAAATGGATCCCTGTTTGAGTTTTCCGTTGCTCATTAGGTACACATGTTTTTGTAAACATTTCGATCTTCTCGGTGTTTATCCTATTAGCGTGTGTCATGTAGTCATATGTTTTTCGCATTGCTCGTGATTTTTCATAACATACATTGAATTAAAACGAAAGTGAATGTCCGGTTAAAATATTGAATAGAAGCATTTTGGAAAACTGAGGGAAAGTTATAATGATAAGAAGACTCAGCCAGTGTTTTTAGGAAGCGTCCATCGAACGCACGGGCGTGTGTGCGTACCATAACGATAACATTGCTTATAAACACGGGGTTTCATCAAAACGACTTCAATTGGAAAAAGTTAAAGGCCAAATAAATTATGAAATGATGAAGCATCAGAAAGCAAAAGTGCTAATAAAAGACAACTAAACCCAGATTTATGTAAATTGAATAAAAGAAAATCATTCAAGTATAATTAGAGTTTATATACTATTTTTTATTCATTTTACGGTTAATAAATGAATACACACACCATGCACACAGCCACTGATCAGGCACTGGTCTCAGAATTTATTATATAAAGGTAAAAGACGAGTGCCTGTGAATACACATATCCTTTTTTGTGAGAAAATACAAAACTTGCAAAAGGTTTGAAACGGGACACATTTTAAACCTACAATTGCTCCTCAGTGAATAAACCAAATAAAACAGCTAGCAAATAACCCTAACCATAACCCTAAACCAAATAAAAGAGCTAAACAAAGACAGAAACACATTAATTTAAGATGGACAAAAAATGAGGTTGATATTGCCTAAATATTGAATATTGTGTCGATGAAAAAACCCAATACATTAAGGAGCTTGGTGGTGAAAAACCCAATTTGATGTTAACCTGAGGGGTGAATTTGAATTGATAATGATATTAAAAAACTTTATCACCAAATTATATAAGAAAATGGTGGGTAAAAATCCCAATTTATGAATTCTTATCTGGAGCTCTGCAAGCGACAAGAAACTATTAAGCGACAAGAAAACATATTTTTTTTTAATTAAAATTAATTATTGTAATAAATATTAAAAGAATATGCAAAAGAAAACAATTTTAGAGTAAAAAAGATACCAACAATTTGATGCATAGCATTAAGCAAATGAATCAAAATATTATATTCCATTATGCCTGCTCCATATATAGAATCATATTCAAAACAGTGTGGTCCTGGCCAATGATTGACGACCAAATTTATCCCATTGACTGGGACAGATAAGGTGAACGTTTGTCGGTAATAATCACTGTTCACTATGTACTTGTTAAAGACACCGAATATGCGGGGTCACCAAAGGTTCTCAACACCTAAAAAAAACAATTCGAAAAACGAATCCGGAATAATACGATGTGTTGATTTATATCAATAATATAAATCAAAACTTAAAGGTTATTCCTGAATAATTTTTCGAATTATTTTATTATTAAAGGCGTTAAGAACCTTTGGTGACCCCACAATTTAAATTCTATAATAAGTAAGAAGTGAGCAATGGTCGTTACAGACACACTGTTTTGAATATGATTCTATCTCCATTCGTTTATTTATACTTTGACTTTGATGAGTCAGATACATCCATTATCTTACACATATTCTTCATATTTAAGAATAAAAAAAAGAAGCTCAATCTCTTTCTTCTGCACAAATGTTTAATTTCTTCATCTACCTATATACTACAATAAACTTCACAATCTCTTTCTCCCTCACTAATGTTTCATTTCTTCGTCTATCTATATAATAAAACATTTTAATTAGATATATCTGCTCGTAAATTTAAAAAAAAACATTTCTTACAAATTTCTTTATATCTAATATCTAATATTTAATAAAAAAAAAAAATGTTTTCTTGTCGCTAAATAGTCTTCTTGTCGCTTGTCGCTAAAATAATCCTTGTTGTCGCTTCTTGTCGCTTGTTGACGCTTGTTGTCGCTTCTTGACGCTTGATGTCGCTAATTAGTGAGACCCGTATTATTTGCAGGAAATGTGGAATATGAGGAATTTAAAGCCATCCGTAAGTAGTTTCTGATGATTCAGCGGGACAAATGCTGGAAATCAGACAGTTTTATCCAACGTTAAAACTGTACATGGTATATCATGGACACCAAAAGCAAAGAAAGATCTAAATGCCATAATTTTTGGGCATCTTGAAAACTGGAAAGGCGGATCACTTTGAAGCAGATGAAAGTTATAGTGTATAAAAGAATTCTTTGAGACAGTTATACCAGTTGAAACAGGTAATAGTTTAAATTATGGAAGTTTAAAATTACTTCTCTGATAAATCACGTGGCCCGTTCAATAATTTCAATAAATCCCCCCTTTCTCCCATATTTTTAGTTACAATGTGAAATTATTCTCTGAAAATGTATGATCTGCTGAAAGCAATTTTATACAATTGTATTCATCATGTTCAAACATTATTTGAATAGGATAATATTTTAAAATAAAAAAAAAATAAAACTATCAGACTCAAAAGTTACCAAAAAAAGAAGATTTGGTTATGATCATGATGATTGCCAATGAGAATATCACATGTACAACTATCCTCCATATACACAACAAACCATACATGTCTGTCACCTTATTTATAATGCTTATCATTAATATGTAATAAATAATTTTGATTGCTACATATACAGTGTACATGTACCTATATTTTATGACATATGAAAGACACATATATTGAAAAGTGGTTATCATGATTGCATATATATTTGTTTATAAAAATAAAACTTGTATCAAATCTTAAGATAATCAGATTATTAATCCACTATTTAGATGGGATCTTTTGGGACGTCAATTCCTTTGTTTCATAAATTTGTTGTTTATTGTCCTTCGTGTCCTTAGAAACTAAATCTAGACATATGATTTATACATGATGCAATTGCAAGGATTTCAAACTTTTAACATTTAGTTCAAAACTGAAGAAAACAAAAATTAGCTCATTTTGAGATCTTGTCATTAGAATTTAGATACATTTGTACATGTACATGTGTGATCCTGAAGCGCATAGCATATAAGTTTTTTTTTACTCAAATATATCAAGTATACTAGTTTAGTAATTAGTTAATCACAATTTACCTTTCTGCTTTAAAGTGTTCATTTAGATCATTTGACAGTTTAATACATTAACCTGTCCATTTATAAATAGAATTAATCATACAAAAAAGTCTTGTAACTTTATGAACTTTGAATGTTTTAATGTAGTAAGATCTTAACGGCTGAGTATATATTTTTCACTGGTTCTTAAGATAAGAAAATAACTAATTTGATTTTAAAAACAATTTTCCAAATACAATTCAAAGAATAATTGATCACCTTATAATCTGTTATTTCTTTAAACAGATAAGAGATACATCAGATGACAGACTTACATATAGAGGAGCCTATAATTAGAGAAATGGATAAACTTGATTTTGAAGTTAACCTACTGCATTAATATGAAAATTCAAAAGTGAGTACCAGTATCTCTTAAACAACATTTGTTACATGTTTATCTTTATTTAGATAAAGTTCCATATGAGATAAAGTATGTGAAATCTTAAATCCTGTAAATGTACTAGACATTACATCAGTACATAATGTAAATCAGAATAAGAATGCATAACAAATGAATTGTTAAACATTTTAAGATGACCAGTGTCAGCTTAATTTAAGGACAAATTAAAACACAGATGACACATACATAAAAACTAATGAGACCAAGTATTTATTTTCCAGATTTGCAAGAAGGGTTTTAATCTCTCACTACAAATGTGTATGAAGTCCTGAATGTGAAATCTTCTAAAAAATTACATTAAACTTAAAATATGTGTACTTGAATACATGTACATGTATATTGTATTAAAATTCATCTTATTTAATATAATTAATTTAAAACATTTTCAAGCTAAAAACTAATGTATAAATGTATAGCTTGACAATTCCTATTTTTTTTTCAGGTGACTGAGCGTAAAGAAAAACAAACATGAAACTGTAACCAGTTTGGGAGACTCAAAGTGACCAACAGAACACTTTCAATAGTGAATACCTATTAAGTTTTTTATGTATACGTTTGACTTTTGGTAATATTTTGGAAGTTACTTCAGTAATTGAGAGACCTCAATGTTGAAAATGACAATTTTGATAGAGGACAATTTGAAGAATATCAACTTAGTTGTTTATGGATCTTTATCTTTTAGAATATTACTGGGTGTCTGAAAGAATGTTTCAATTTTTTCTAAAACTATTTAGATATTTATTATGTTTCATGTGTTTATAGGCAAATATTTATACATGTCATTTATGTTAAGCAAGGGTTTATATGAATCTCTAAAAATATGTATATGTGTTGATAAAATAAATTCCAAATTATTACAGAGTAACAGAAAATGGGATCATTTTATATTAAAAAAGATGAAAAGTCAAAAATTGTATTTTTTTAAAATAATTGTGTTAACATTTCTGTGCTATTTAGAAATAAGTACACCAAAAAAAATAAACTTTAATATAAGTATCAATGTAGTTTGCCTTGGTTTTTTTTGTTTTGTGCAGTACATGCATTTGAATCTTGAGCAAAGTTTATGGATTGAATTAATTAACAGAATAAAAAAAATTGTTATGTTAACACTGTAGCTAAGTATATGTCACATTTAATCAGGCCAAGTTATCCATCTTATTAACAACGAAGATTTGATATGATTGCCAATTTCAAGGCTACATGTACCTATTACAGTTCTCTTTAGGCCATAATCATTGTGACGTATGGTAAAAACTCTCTGTTGTCATATTCTGACTTTTATACAAACCAAGTGATGAAGATAAACGGTGCTTCTATTTCCAAAGGTTTTAAAGAAACTGCTATGTAACACAATAAAAATCAGAAGATGTAGTATAACAGTGGCGGATCAAGACCTTTTCATAATGTATTCATGTGGTGTCTATCCTTGATTTGAAATCCTCCCCCCCCCCTCCCCCCCCCCCAAAACAAAATTACAAATGGACAAGATCCATGGTCATGATGAGGATCTAATCATTTATTATTCGAACGTAAAAATTTTTTGGGAATGTATAATGGTATGATGTCGTCATTATTGTTGTCTGAAGACACATTGGTTTCCGGACAATAACTTAATAAATAAATACCCAAAAAGGAAGGTTAGGATACATTTGGGGATGATGGTCCTTGGAACACAACAGATTGTCTTGAGATGCTGCACATATGTGCCAAATATCAAAAGATTTTGTCAAAGGGCAAACAGATCATGCTCCCGACACAAAATTGTAAACAAAAGTCATCTTTTTACTTTGAGATCAAAGGTCAAAGTACAGCAAAAAATGTATTGTAGGTATCTGTGGCATTGAATTATGATCTAGATACCAATTCAATGAGAATTTTCTTGTATCTTCCAACTTCTTTTCATTGTGAAAATTTGTACAAAAAAGGCCTACAGGAAATGAATAGTGTACATTTTATGGTTGCTATGGCAACCAAAGGAACAAAGTGGGAACAAGACTACAACTTTTTTTCTTTATTTTTTTTCATCAAAAACTATCACTAAAACATAATAAATACAATAAAGATGCAAAAGTTTATGGTATTTTGCAACTTAATCCATGTAGTACCATTTTGGTTTGCCAAAGCATAATTTTCTCAATATTACAATTTTCCTTATTTTTTGCATTTTTTTATTGAAATGTTTGAAAAAGAGTAAAAAAGATACCAACAATTGTACTTTCATTGTTTTTCACACCAACATAGTACTATACTTCCATATAGACAGTTTATTCATAAGTGTTGTTTTCCTCTGGTGATGGATAATTGAAAACGGTCAGAAACTGGCTTTTCTCAAATTTTCTCAATTTTCCCTATTTTAGCATTTTTTTTACCTTATTTCTGGAATAAAATCAAAAAAGATACCAAAAATGTTATTCTCATTATTTTTTACACCAACATAGTACTAGACTTTCATATAGGTAGTTAAGTCATACATACTGTTTTTCTCCAATGATGGATCATTGAAAATGGTTAGAAACTAGCATTTCTCAATTTTCCTTATTTTAGCCTTTTTTACCTTATTTTTTGAAAAAAATCAAAAAGATACCACAATTTTATTTTCATTAATTTTTACACCAACATAGTTCTTAACTTCCATATAGGTAGTTTAGTCATAAGGGCTGTTTTTCTCCGATGATGGATCATTGAAAACAGTTAGAAACTGGCATTTCTCAATTTTCTCAATTTTCCTTATTTTAGCATTTTTTTACCTTTTGAAAAAAAATCAAAAAGATACCAAAAATTTTATTTTCATTATTTTTTACACCAACATAGTACTAGACTTCCATATAGATAGTTAAGTCATCATTGCTTTTTTTTCCTATGATTGATCATTGAAAACGGTTAAAAACGGGCTTTTCCCCCATACATTTCAATGAAAATTCGCAGTTTGAGCGCTTATATTGCATTTCATTAAAAAAAAAAAGAGTCAAATTCACACAAAAAATAAAAAAAAAATTATATATTCCCAGTCAGTACGTTATACTGAAAGGGTAAAATATATATTTGACCAAATTTTTTTTTTAGTTGAACAGCCCTGCCTGGTGCTCTCTGACATTGCCTCTTAACATGTGTATGGGACATATTGACGAGATGATTTTTATAGGAGTTATTAGACTTTGACCTATTTTGAATAATGTTATACAATGACATGTACAAATGCAACTTGTGTAGCATATCGATAACGAACCTTAATTAATGCTACTTCTCTTATACGGTTTGACAAAGGCCTCTCAAACTTGGTATGATAGTTGGCCATATTATACCGACATGTTGATTCGATCTTTTTTTAGAAGTAATATATCGTACTATGGCCCTTTTTGTTTACCATTGTTACATACAAGGACGCCTCGCTTGTATTGATAATGACTCTACTAAATGCTACTCATCTGATACCATTTGACAGAAAACTATCAAATTTGATATGATTAGGTTTGCCATCATTGGAAGTCGGACATATTATACCGTCATGTTGGTGCAATTTGTTTTTATTTGAAGTTATAGGACACAGCTCAAACTTATAAAACTAATTAATGATCTGTCGTACAACTTTATATTGTACACACCATTTAATCCTCATGCATACAGCAAAGCCTTAATTAAAAAAAAATATAAGGTAGAAATGATAAAGACTAATGTTTTGGAGAATTAAGAAAATATAAAATATCAATCTATTCATGTATAGGCGGTATGTCGATTTGGAGGTCATACAATGTATAAGGAGTGTCAAGAGTTAAAAGTAAAGATCTTAGACCAGTCTAATCAGGAAATTATGTTGGAAATCAAACAATCATTGGAAGAGATAAAAGAACTGAAACATACAGTAGATAATTTGAGGATGGAGTATTCAAACTTTATGGAAATTTCGAAAGATCCAATACCAGGGAACATCAAAGGTACATTATGCTTATTGATACAGATAAAAGGAGAATAACTTTTTCATGAGAAGGCATGGCCAAGTGAAGTGACAACGACGTACACTATTTTGATAAAGCATATGTACACGAGCTGGACAATTCATATATTGTATGCAAAAGTATTATGGTCTCAAGTTTAAATCTTAATATACTGTTTGTTGTTCTTCGTCTCAATTTCTTGTTTAAGTGACTGAAAACTAGACAATTATCTTCATTACACACAGAAATTAAATTTAAACTGACCACAAGCATGATACATTAACAAATGTTTTTTTTCTCACCTGTGACGAAAGTCGCAGTATGCAAGCCATTGGTATGACAATCCGGCGCCGGTTATGGCGTAAATCATTTGTTTAAAGCTTTAAATCTAAGATAGATGCTTCGTTTCTTGTATGCAGATACCCTATGTAACAAATAAACTCATCATATATACCAGGACTAAATTTAGTATATAAGCCAGGCATGCGTTTCGTCTACAAAAGACTCATCAGTGACGCTTAAATCCAAAAAAAATAAAAAGGTTTCTGTCTTTAATATGTTCATTGTCCTTTCCTCATTTTCATGGTTGCGTTACTGCTTTAAAAAAATATTTGTGAAGTGAAGTTATTATGAGTAATTGGATATATGGTTTTGGAATTTGGGTTCCTTGCATTGACTCCCATGTATCAGTGATCAAGATAAGAGTTACATGGTAAATTCCGTATCTCAGATGATATAATAAGAGTTACATAGACAACATGGTAAAGTCAGTATCTTAAATTAGGTCAACTGTATTTTGTGTATGGAATGCTTGGAAGATAAACTTGTTTGACTGATATGTGTCATCTGACCTTGACCTCAGCTTTATTGTTGATTGGACAATATTTAATTTTTGTGGTTTTATCTGTTTCTGAAATACTATAAGCAATGAGGCCACTCTTTTTCAGGTATATAATGATTGTCAGTCTACATGTCCGTCTGGCAGGTTTCATCTGACCTTGACCTCATTTGCATGATTCATGGTACAATTTTGAAGTTAAAATGTGTGTGTTTTGTTTCAGTTCTCTGGTATAATAAGCAATGTGTCGTTTATATTCAGTGTATGAAACAATCTTCTGGTGTACATAACTTTCTGGCAAGTTTATAGAGATAAGTTTTCGTAATTTTGTCAATTTATAAGGCACTACAAGCAAAAGGTCAACTATATTTGGTGTATGGAATGATTATAAGGTGTACATGTCAGTTTAGCAGGCGAGACTTTTAAGCCTTCAAACTCTTGTTATCATATTTTTTTCTTTTTTTGTTTTATTTACAAAATCTAGAAAAATACCTTTAAGGGACATTGTAACCTTGGCACACACATATGTGCGCAGAGTATCAGTGGGATCAATTTCCCTTGTTAACCTCAAATTAAGGTACTAAAATATAGTAGAAAGTAAAAAACCTCTGCAGTGATATTGGACATGTTTCAATTTTTAACAAGTGACTGAGCCATGTAAGCTTTACTATTTGTACATTAATTTGGCCGTTCGTTTTCTCGTTTGAATTGTTTTACAAGTCATTTCTGGTTTTTTTATATAGCTGTCTATACGATATAGGCTTTGCTCATTATTGACGGATGTGCAGTGGTCCATAGTTATTATGTGTTGTTTCGTTTGTGTAGAGTTGTCTAATTGACAATTATATCACGTCTTGCTTTTGACATCAATAGCAAGACACTAACCTATTGCCTTGGGCAACCATGGTAACACATGACCATGTCAATGCCAAAATGCAGGTACAGACAGATTGTAGTTCTTTAGTTTGCTTAGTTTACTGATAAAAAAATCAACAAAAAAAGTATATTTTTTAGTGGGTATTTTCAATTTATATTGTATCAAAACAAGCAGATGTAATATAATGGTCAATGAGACAATTATATACAAACAAGGACAAGCAGGTATACCCAGTTCAGCCTTCAACATTGAGTACTACCGATACTGTTTAGCATGTATAGTAAGGGATAAAAGGTTTTAAGATGACGAAATGTGAAACAACTCCTTTAACATTAAGTACTACCAATACTGTATAGCATGTATAGTAAGTTATTAAAAGTTTTAAGATGACGAAATGTGAAACAACTCCTTCAACATTAAGTACTACCAATACTGTATAGCATGTATAGTAAGTTATTAAAAGTTTTAAGATGACAAAATGTGAAACTACTCCTTCAACATTAAGTACTACCTATACTGTAAAGCATGTAAAGTAAGTTATGAAAGGTTTTGAGATAAAAAAAAAAAAAAAAAAAATATGACACAACTTACACCATAGACTAATAGTTCACTGATTTATACCTGTTGATTATGAATAGTTCATATAAATGGTATTTGTTTTAATTTTTAGATAGCTTCGATTTATCTATGCTGAGTTTATTTATATATTTTTCAGAGCTGATAAATAAACAAATAGAAGACTGGGAAAAGAAAGATAAAATGTTTGTGTCTACAAGGGCTAGTGATTACGTCATGAAACGTTTACAGGACAACAGATGCTTGACATTAACTGGCCCGTCAGGAGTTGGGAAATCGTTTATTGTTAGACACACAGCACTTGTTTTAAAGAAGGAAGGATACAATATAATACCAGTGTACTCACCAACAGACATTAGAGATTATTATCAGCCTGGTAAACAGACCGTCTTCATTGTAGATGATATTTGTGGAAATTTCACAGCAAATCAACAACAAATTGAGAACTGGAAACAACTTTTACCTGTGATTAACACAATTATTACAGACAAATGTTGTAAGATTATTGTATCTTGTAGGTTACAAGTTTATAAAGATGAAAAGTTTAATATATTATTACCTTTTAAATTATGTGAATGTAACTTGATATCAGATAAGCTATGTCTTACATTTGTAGAGAAAACAAATATAGCAAAAAACTATATTGGTTCTGTGGGCGAAATTGATAAGTTATCGCACATTAGTGAATTTTTCCCACTATTATGCTCTTTATATGATAGTGATAGAAATGAAAATATTAAGGATTTTTTTCAAAATCCATTAAAAGTCTATCAGAATGAACTAGACAATTTATGTTGGCATGGTGATGAGGGAATCTTGAGAATATGTAGTCTTGCTTTATGTGTTATCTTTAATAACCAGTTAGGAGAAAAATGGTTCAAGGGTAAATTGACAGATGAACAAAAATTTATCATGGAAGACATATGTGATGCCTGTGAAATTAACAGAATTACATCAAAGGCAAAATTAAAGAAAGCGCTTGATACTCTAGAAGGTACATTTATATGTAAACATAATGCAATTTACAAAACTGTACATAATAAACTGTTTGACTTCCTTGCTCATTACTTTGGACAAAAACTGATTAAATGTTTCATAGATCATGGTCATAGTGGTTTAGTACATGAACGTTTAATTTGGCAGACAATGCCAGATGACAAGAACAGTAACATAGACTTCATTATTGAAATACCAGATGACTATTTAGAATCATATTTACAAAGGTTTATAAAGGACTGGGCAGCAGGAAATGTGGGAGCTGTATTCAGTAACAATAATATGAAAAAATCATCATTCAGACAACAGTTATTGCAGTACTTACAACAACTAAATAAATCACAACAAGTAACATTAGCCAGTAAGAAGGATATAGTGATACCAAAGGATTACTGTGGGTCAGGTAATACTCCACTGATACTTACTTGTTATGATGGTTATACTGATATGGTACGGTGGATGCTACATAATGATGTGGATGTGGATCACTGTAGAAATGACGGAGTTACTGGACTACTCATGGCAAGTCAGGAAGGACATACTGATATAGTGCAGTTGCTGTTAGAGAGGTATTCTAATGTTGATCTATGTGACACGGATGGCTGGAGTCCTCTGTCATTGGCGAGTGATAATGGACATACTGATATAGTAAAGTTACTGTTAAAGAGGAATCCTAATGTTGATCTATGTAACAAAAATGGCTGTAGTCCTCTGTCATGGGCAAGTCATAATGGACATACTGATATAGTAAAGTTACTGTTAGAGAGGAATCCTAATGTTGATCTATGTAACAAAAATGGCTGTAGTCCTCTGTCATGGGCAAGTGATAATGGACATACTGATATAGTAAAATTACTGTTAGAGAGGAATCCTAATGTTGATCTATGTAACAAAGATGGCTGTAGTCCTCTGTCATTGGCAAGTCATAATGGACATACTGATACTGTAACGTTGCTGTTAGAAAAGGATGCCAATGTTGACCTGTGTGACAAGGATGGCAATAGTCCTCTGTTATTGGCAAGTCAGCATGGACATACTGATATAGTAAAGTTACTGTTAGAGAAGGATCCTAATGTTGATCTATGTGGCAAGGTTGGATTAACACCACTGATCACGTCATGTGGTAGTAACAACATCAGTATAGCACAGCTGTTAGTGAAACATAAAGCAAACGTAGATGCACAGACCTATGATGGTGGTAGTGCATTATATTTCAGTGTAAACGGTGGAAATCTAGAGATAACACAGTTACTTCTAGAGAACAATGCTGACTGTAATATATGTGGCCCTAGTAAACAGTCTATAATAGATACAATAAAAAATGATCAAACAATAACATTAGATAGATATAAACAGAGTTGTTTTGATAGTCTCATCAAGAATGCATTACCACATGTAGCAGATTATATAAGTAAGAAGTCAGTAGATTATGTGTTTGATGTGGAAGCTGGTTCTTCTCCATTCCATTTTGCATGTTTTATGGGTAGGATAGATGTTGTCATTTGTCTTCTGGACCACAATGCTAATATTAATATAACAAACGAAAATGGAACGACATCGTTATTTTTCGCATGTGAATTAGGATATGAAGATATTGTACGTTTGTTATTGGATAAAGGTGCAGATACACAATTGTGTAGACTAGATGGAAAATCCCCTTTACAGATTGCTATAGATAATGGCCATACATCTATAGTGATCCGAATGATTGTTACAGAGTACATGAAGAAATAGAAAAAAAACAGACTTGATGGAAAAGTCACTATACAGATTGGAACAGATAAAGGACATACTTTTTTTGGGTACATTTATAGTAATCAGAATGATTGAAACATAATACACGAAGGAGAAGTCAAAACAGACTTGATGGGAAATCCCCTTAAATGATTGCAATATATAATGGCCATACATATGTAAGACTCAGATCGAAGTCCAAATGTGACGTCACAATATAATAACATTCCAAATTGATGGCTAATGTTATGCCTGTCTAAACGACGTCCATTTTTGTTTGGCATTTTCTAATCGACGTCCGATTTTGAGCTTCTCTGATCAATGTCCGTTTGAGACACAGAATACAAATCTAAACTGAACCGAAAGCAGCTGAAACCTTTAGACCTTTAAACATATCATATTATGTGAAAATAAGACAAATAAGATCTAGCAGAAAAATTAAGTCCAGTTTTAAGTAAAATACGGAATAAATAAGAAATGTGTGGGTTTTTTTTTTTGGTAAATTATAATACTAGACTAAGTATGTAAACAGGTTGTGATTTGAATTCAGCAATTAAAAAACATACGGAAAATCCATTACGCAAAGGCTATAAAAGGCCACGTGATAAATAAGGTTAACAATTCAAATAAGAAAAATAACGGTATTATTTATTAAAACAATTCAGAAAAACAAATATGACAGGCCATAAACCATGGAAACCAATGTACTGCAGGCCCATACAGAATATGTCGGGGTTACACATGTGTTTGAGCACTTAACCTATAACAGTGTTGAAAAAGCACAACATAAAAACATAATGCCAATTATCTTGCGTATACGTTTTACTCCAGGTGTAAAACTCAGAAATTTGTTAAAATAAAAACCCAAATTATCATACTCCCAGAACTCTTTATTTTGTCTATTGCTGAAGACTGAATAAAGCTCCTACATGTCGTTTGGGTTTTTTTTATCGTTGGGTTGCATTATATAATATAACTTTATATCATGAATAACTTTAAAATGCACACTACCTATTTCGGATTGAAAAATAAATTATGTACATGTATAAGTGTAAACAGTTGATATAAAGAAGAAGATGTGGTATGGTTGTCAATAAGACAACTCTCCATAATTTAGGTCACCATACGGCCTTCAAAAATGCGCAAAGCCAATACTGCATAGTCAGCTATAAAAGGCCTCGAAATGACAGTGTAAAACATGTAAAACAATTCAAACGAATAAACTAAAAGCCTTATCTGTGACCAATAATTTATTAGTTATTGATATTGTACATTGATTTAAGACGACAACAATCAATCGGGTGTAGTTTTGACAAGTAATGCCGTCACATTGGACGTAGATTAGAGTCACAAAATATTGGACGTCGATTAGAGTATCAAAAATATTTGACGTCGATTTGAGAATGTGACATCAGATTTGGAGGTCGATTTGTGAAACGGACGTCGATTTGAGGAACGAACGTCGATTAGAGGCCGGACGCCGATCTGAGTCTAACACATATATGGTGATTAGAGTGATTGTAACATGATACATGAAGAAGGATGAAAAAACATACTAGATGGTAAATTCCCTCTAAACAATCCTGCAGATAAAACAAAAACATATATTGCTAGTAACAATATATATCACTTGAAGTTGGAAGAAAAGCTTAACTCTTGTTCTTTAGTTGGTGGTTCCTAATAACACGCGAGAAAAACATACAAGGGATGTTGCAATGGTAACCTTTTAACTCTTAGTTCTTTTGTCAGTGGTTCTTCATGACATGTGAAAAAACAAACAAATGATGTTGAAATGCTTATTGTTTAACTCTAGTTCTTTTGCCTGTGGTTCTTTATGACATGTAAAAAAACATACAAATGATGTTGACATGCTTATTTTTTAACTCTAGTTCTTTTGCCTGTGGTTCTTCATGACATGTGAAAAAACATACGATTGATGTTGAAATGCTTATCTTTTAACTCTAGTTCTTTTTTCAGTCGTTATGGTGTCACTTGTATTGTTCTACAGTTATGTCCCTTTACAACTGAAAATATGTCTGAATATTTCGTTGTCGTTCTCTAATTTTAGTTTACCTCCCCCAAATACTATGAAACTTATACAAATGCTTATAATAACAAAATCAAAATTAATAAAGATTGAGTTTTGTAAGTGTCGCGGTTTAGAGTTTAGCGCCATTACAAATGCAAATATTGCTGTAACGTTTCGTATATGTTCTCTGTTTTCTGAATAATGTTTGCCTCAATCATGATCAAATGTTATGAATCCTATATTCAATTGTTATTACCACAAAAATCACTTAACATACAAATTTAGATAGCTCCTCTTTTATTGTTCTTCAGTTATGATCCTGTATAATTATATTGATATGCAAGCAGGGGCGTCATCTGTGTTCAACAGACAAAATCTCTATGTATATTTGTTTTGTTATGTTGATGGATGTTTTCTCTTGTGTAACATCTTGACTGCTTGTATGGCAAACATTTTGTACTGCATACAAATACAAATATACAACCTATTATTTTTTTTTGTTATGTTGGTAAATATTTTGTTTGTGTAATATTTTACTGAATATATAAAATACTTTATTCACGGTTTACAGATATAGACTACCAATTTCATGTGTATTATTATGTTAGTTCGAGCTTTCTCCTGTGTAATAACATTATTGGTACCAACTTTCAATCACCAGATGCGCATTCCGACAATACATGTCTCTTCATTGAAGAAATCTAAAACTTATATAAAAGGTTAAGATCTTTAATCCAAAAGGTCTAAAAAGTATAGCCAAATCCGTCAAAGGAAACAGAGCTTTGCAAGAGGGAGGTTCATTTCTTAATTTATAATAACTTATAACATTTTTGTAACAACAAATTTTAATAACACAATAAATCCGTATTGTCATGCCAGTACCGAAGTTTTCATTTTACTGATTGTACAACTTACTTTATATACGGTATACAGATACAGACTACCATTGCATGTGTATTATTATGTTAGTTCGTGCTTTCTTTTGAGTAACATTTCACTGATTGTATATCATGATTAATATACTTTATACAGATATAGACTACAAAATGTACCATTGTATGTGTATTGATGTGTCGGTTTGTGTTTTAATTTCTCTTGTATAACAATTTACCGACAGTATGAAACTATATATACTGTAAACAAATATAGACCAAAATTTTTATTTTATTGGTATGTTGATTCGGGTTTTGTCTTGTATATGTAATATCTATTGTGTTTTGGCTAGCATGGCAAACACAATATATTTCTTATTTTGTTGTGATGTTGTGATACTGTCTTATTCCAAGATAGGGACTGCATCAGATAGAAATTGACTGGGTGAATTGTATGTATACATACAGTATACATGTATATACTTTGTCCTACCCATTTATATTGATATCTTTTAAAACATAATACAGATTGGTTTAAGTATTTTTTATTCTGTTTTTACCTAACTTTGGGTCTATGTGAAATGTATAACTGACATTGATTTTTGCTTTTATATTACATCTTTTGACGAAGTAGATAATAGTTATCAAAGGTACCAGGATTATAATTTAATATGCCAGACGTGCGTTTCGTCTACATAAGACTCATCAGTGACGCTCATGTCAAAATATTTATAAAGCCAATCAAGTACATAGTTGAAGATCATTGAGGATCCAAAATTCCAAAAAGTCGAACCAAATACGGCTAAGGAAAACTATGCCTGGGATAAGAAACTCCTTAGTTTTTCGAAAAATTTAAACTTTATAAACAGAAAAAAAAAAATTGACCATATTATTGATATTCATGTCAACACCGAAGTGTTGACTACTGGACTGGTGATACTCTCGGGGACGAAACGTCCACCCGCAGTGGCATCGACCCAGTGGTGTAAATAGTTATCAAAGGTACCAGGATTATAATGTAATACGCCAGACGCGCGTTTCGTCTACATAAGACTCATCAGTGACGCTCATAAACGGGGTTACCATGTTCAATAAGAACCTTGCACCAAAACATTGTAAGTCAGGAATGGCATCTTAATGTATGTACTGTTGTTTGAAATTTATTGTTCATCTCTCCTTAAAAATTTATAAAAAATAAAAGAGTATATGTGTTTCGTCATTCTTAAAGTTATTGTAAAGAAAAAAATCTAGAGAGAATGAATTTTTAACATGATATCTTCCTTTCTGACAGAAACCATTTCCCACATGTAGACGATGCAGACTGTGGATAATGGATATATAACAACTTAATTCCTTGTAAAATTAAAAAATAATATCAAAATCAATCTCCAAATAGTGTAATGAACGGTTTCTTGTATCTGTATTGTTTACATTGTAATATAGAAATACATTGTGTTGATATAATAATAATCATAATAAACAATGATAAAACATTTGTTAGTATTGTATGTGTTTTAATTACCGAATATAATTGTTAAAATGACCATTTTAGAAGGTGATGTACATTTGTATCAATGTATCTTTGAATCAAAGTCCTCAAAAACATCATAGACATTACCCCTCGGCATGAAGACAACCACTATTGGTAGTGGTTCAGTTTGTAAAGTTTAAAGTTCAGTACCCATAGATAGATTAAATATTTGGAAAGTATAAAAAAGAAGATGTGGTATGATTGCCAATGAGACAATTGTCAACAAAAGACCAAAATGACACAGACATTAACAACTATAGGTCACCGTACGGCCTTCAACGATGAGCATAGGCCATACTGCATAGTCAGTTACATTGTTGTATAAAAGCCCCGATAAGACAATGTAAAACAATTCAAACGAGAAATCTAACGGCCTTATTTATGTAAAATAGTGAACGAAAAACAAATATGTAACACATAAATTAAACAAACGACAACCACTGAATTTACAGGCTCCTGACTTGGGACACTCGACTTAATCCACTTCGTCCCAAGAGGCACATAGGGTGACTACAGTTTCTCACCGTTTCTTACTGTCCATGGCTATTCGTTTTGTATCTTTCCAGGTCATCCCAAATTTACTCAGCTCGGTTGTTAGTTCCCTGCGCCAGGTGTTTTTGGTCTTCCCCTTTTTCGATGTCCTTGGAGGTTCCATTCTAGGGCTTGCTTGGTAATGTGGGTGTCTTTCTTTCTTAGAGTATGCCCGATCCACTTCCACTTTCCTGCTCTTATTGTCTGGGTTGTTGGCTGTTGTTTGGTTCTTCTCCATAACTCATTGTTGGATACTTTGTTTGGCCATCTAATGTTGAGGATGATTCTCAAACATTTATTGACAAAAGTCTGGATAGATTGGATGGATGTAGCTGTTTCTGATCAGTATAAGAGTACAGATTAGACATTGGTGGTAAATATCCTTAACTTAGTGCTAGTTTCTAAAAGCATTACTCCTCCAAACAGGTTTAAGCATGGAAAATACCTGTTTCTGCTAGCATGCATCGTTCAGAAGTTAAACCTCGATTGAAAATAGTGTGCTCATTTCAGGGGACATTTTGCTGTGGACAATAACCTTGTGAACAAGAACTATTTTTTTGCCTGGTTTTGCTCTTCTTTATATTGGTCCTTTGTATCGCGCCTCGAGTGATCCCATTTTTTGTCGTTAAAGTTGTCAGTTTATGGTTAACATATATGAAAACAAGAAGATGACTGATTTTCAATGAGACTACTGTACGCCTGAAATCATATGATGTAGTTTTTGATAAAAGCAAGAGTAGTATACCGCTGTTTGAAATTTATAAATCAGAGTTACAAATTAAAACTGAGGGAAACACATCCAATTTTAGAGGAGAATTATGACATAACAGAAACGCAACATTAAAAAATGTATGACATACAAAAGCACCTAAAGGTCACAGTACGGTTTCAACAATGACCAAACATCAAATCACAAAAATACTGAACTCCGAGGAAAATTCAAAACGGGAAGTTTCTTATATTATCAAATTGCAAAATCAAAAGCTCAAACATATCAAACGATTTTATAACAACTGGCATATTCCTGACTTTGGACAGGCATTTTCTAATGTAGGAAAAGGTGGATGAAACCTGGTTTTAAAGCTAGCTAAAGCTCTCGTTTGTTTGACAGTTGTGTCAAATTCCACTATATTGACAACGATGTATTGTAATCGCATATTTTGTTATGTAAAATATGAAATGCCGCGACATACATGGCATTGCAAGTTCTAACGAGAAAATTAATGATTGAATGATAAACACATATAAACATCAAACAAGGGCCATTGAATAGCAGGATGTGGGTGTATACATATTTTGGTGATATCAACTCTATCCCTAAATTCAGATAGCGGTGTTACAGCACAACATAGACCATTAATTAATGTGCCACAATCATAAGATGCACTCGTAACACATTAATATCGGCTTATATGTTTTTGAAAGGATTTGTATGATCAACTGAAATATTGTGAACACTTTCCGTTGGTGTGATGAAATTCAAATCGCATCAACATGTCTTTGTCCAGATTTTCATGTAATATTTGCCACTGTGCATTCAACACAAATTCGTCACCATCTTCAATTCATACACTTACCCTATCTTGTCCATTACAAAATCAATGATAATAACTTAAACAAGATTTTTCAGACTCGACTCTACTGACATTTGGTAAGCTTTGGAAGATATTGTTATTAACTGCAACAGTACTGTGATTTGGGGAAATATATGTATTCCATATGTATACTTTTCGCTAGAGTTTACAGGTGTGTAAAAGAGCAATTTACTGGTAAACTTTGTATAAAAGTGCTCAAGAATCTAGCCTACATATCATCTCCAGATATTTTATCAATGATATTGGTGATCTGCTTAAATTTTTTATTCTGGTTATATTTTGTCATTACTTCACTTTCTAGTTCTGAAAATCTCGTTACAGTTCACCTTGTGAATTTTGCAAAAATATGATTATTGCTCTTGATCTTCAAATGTTTGCCTCTACCATAGTTTTAAAGTGGCAGTACCCCATCCTATTTCAAACAAAGTTGTTGATACTTTCTTTAGTAGTCAACTATTTGCCACTGTTTGTTTAGGAGTCAACTTTTTGCCACTGTTTGTATAGAAGTCAATTATTTGCCACTGCTTGTTAAGAAGTCAGCTATTTGCCACTGTTTATTTAGAAGTCAACTATTTGTTGAGTAGTACAAAAATGCCACTGTTTGTTAAGAAGTCAACCATTTGCCACTGTTTGTTTAGGAGTCAAATATTTGATACTGTTTGTTTAAGAGTCAACTTTTTGCCACTGTTTGTTTAGAAGTCAACTATTTGCCACTGTTTTTTGCCACTGTTTGTTGAGGAGTCAAATATTTGCCACGGTTTGTTTAGAAGTCAACTGTTTGCCACTGTTTGTTAAGAAGTCAACTATTTGCCACTGTTTGTTTAGGAGTCAAATATTTGCCACTGTTTGTTTAGGAGTCATTCAAATGATTTGATGGGGACTCAAATAATTTCCTTCAATGGTGTACAAATTCAAAATGGACAACGTACAGCATAAGAAAGAAGATAAGAAATTTCCTAGATTTATTGTAAATGTTTGATACAGCATGTTCATTAATGTTGTGACAAGTTTCTACAAATAATTACAAAAAATTATAACAAGAAATTACTATCATTTTAATTTCACAAATAAACATATTCAATAAATTTAATATCTGTAAAATCATGTAACAAAATTGTGAAGGATTCTGGGTAATATAATCAGAAAATATTTGTAACGATACACTACATGCACTAGGAACAATATCAATCTTAATACATATTCAAAATTATGTGTCATTTTCAATTGAGTGTTAAAGCAAATCAATGGTTCATAGTCAGTCTGAAATATTGTGTTTGAAATTAAATTGTGTAGCCTTTAACTTATTATGTTTTGAGGGCAAACGTCTAAATGACCTTCCCTTAATTTATTTTATGAAAAAAAGGTCATTTGAATAGTTAACTGCTACATGTATCAAAAATATTTAAGAAATACATAAAATAAATGTTAAATACAAATCCACCAAATACTCATGCAGAACAAACGTAAAATAATTCAATAGTAAATTGCTATTTCAACTGCTACAAAAATGCTTAAATTTGTACAAAAATAATTTTAACTTTTACAAAAATTTTAACAATTTAAATAAATCTGTCTAAAACTTTCTAAAAAATAAAATATAAATAACATATGAAAAATGTCTGAAAATACCATTGATACGTTATAGTCTTATTACATTCAATCTAATTAATACTAGATCCTTGAATTGCTACCTTCTGATGTCAAGTCTTGACGACGACATACCGGAAAGGGAGAAATTTGAGGATTTAATATCAATTAGATTTAATTATATTTTTTAATTTATGCGAGAGGCTTTCAAAATCACAGCAAACAAGAATTGTAAAACACTTATTAGTGTTAAAGTGAAAGCAATAAGGACCAAACCTCTTCATAAACAGACTTGAGTTCATTTTGTCATCAGTAATAACATGATCTTAAAATTTGAAAATCAAAGGTCAAAGAATGTATTGCATGGAAAGTGCATACAATGCCATTTTCTTGTTAATCAATATCCATAACTCCTGAATAATTAAAGGGGAAAAGTTCAATATTGAAGTAATACTGTAAATTCAGAAATTACTGCGAGGTTTTTATTATTGCGAAAAATGCAAGAGTTGTAAATGCAATAATTTAAACTCGCATTTTGAAATGTTTTTTATGAGTTAAAAAGGATTTTTCTAATAATCGTAATAATTAAAATCGCATTTAAGGTGGTATGGGAATCTTCCTCCATCTTGGATAGTAAAAAACAGAGAACCAGAGGTCCCGATTTTCTAACAAGTTTGCAAAATTTGATGCAGGAATGCATATATTCAATGGGAATTTTCATTTATAAGAACCAATTTATAAGAATATAAGTTATAAAAATTAATATTTTTGCAAATGTTGATTATTTTTGGATGCTTTCATTTTTTTTTTTAATTAGCATTTTAAGGGGAGGTAACTCTAAAACAGTGCATTTTCTGAAGGATTCTTCATGGATTTTTCCTATTTTGTATTTTAGCCAGAAAAAACGTACGGTGACCCTATCTTTTCTTTTGATATTCTCAAAGCTCTGTCTGAAAGCTATCTTTTCCTAAAGTATTTAACAATTCTATCATTTTGTTTAGTTTTTAATCACAAAAAGGTGTTTTTTTTCCTGTATAATCCATACAAAATGTGTTATTTTGTCACGTCCTGTAGCTTCAGAAAATGCGCGGTGACCTATCATTTTGATTATATTTTTCAACATATATCAATAGATACTACGGTTTGGCAAAGTATGAACAATTTCTATCCTTTTTATTTTAGACTCCCATACCACCTAAAGTCTAAAATGTCAAAATCACAATAATAAATGCATGCAACAATTTCTGAATTACAGTACTTAAATCCGATTCATTTGGCGACTGTTTGACAGTTCTCTACTTGGCAATCATACCACATAATATAAAGAATTTCAATGGTATTTATCTTACTCGTGTAACCTTAAAACTACTTCTAAATAAACTGTATAATAATGCCCCAACTATTTCATTCTATTTAACAATAATTTCGCTTGAGCATTCAATTTTATTTACGAATAGGAATTATGTAAAAATTTATCTACAAGTTTCATCCTATTGTATCAAAGACTAAATATTATAATATTCAAAATATTTACATTTCATGATAAAAAGATTCACAACTGTAAGATTTTATACTAAAGTAAGGTTGACATTGGCAATCATAAAAGAACCTCTTCCCATTGTTGTTGAAACACCATTATGTGTGAGAAGAGACATAACAATTATCATACTAACCTAACTCAAGTAAAGTATAAATCTGCTAGGAAGTAAATCCAATATTTTTTTTAACATGACAACACAAAAACCAAACTAATACAAAGATATGATATGAGACATGATATCATTATGTTATGTAAACTACCCTCCTTTAAGAGAAGACTAGTCCAACAGATAACCATCTATCTGTTTGCAGGACTAAACTAGTAAACATAACCTAATAGTGACTTCACGGTTCAGCTAACAAGCAAGCTAACCAAAGATTCTACTTTTACCTACACACTCAAGGCTGTAATAAAGTTAAATGTCTGTCCTTTCTGTTTAATTATAATCAATATTAGCAGTAATGGCATTACAAATGTGACGTGAACCAATAACTTCAAATAACTTACAGATAAAATTAAAATAAGTCGTTAATTTTTCGTTTGAATTCACACCCCTTTTTACAAGAATTCAGGATGACTCTCCCTCCTACCGTATTTCATTTAACAACTCGGATCCCCATTTTAAAACAGTTCATGTCAAGTTTTAGATACAAACAAAAAGTACACCTCCTGAACCAGTTCAACAGGTTGACAGACATGCTGAAAAGGTGGAATAAATTGAAAGTTTAAAAATAATAATTAGTTCTTTAATATAACACTTTATGGAATAAAATATGAAAATCTGTGGCCTATGTATTTAAATAAGTTAATATAAATAATATATAATTATCAAATGACAAAATTCAAAAAGTGTAATAGGTCATTCAATATAAGTAATCTGTTTCTGATGTCATTTCTTTGTAATTTTTTTTTAAGTCATATACAGTGAAACCTATATATGGACCGACAGACAGACAGATAGATAGACCAGCATATCAGAAAACATAATGAACACCATGGTCGTTGCATGGCATTACAATCCTTAGGAGTAGATGATTTCAAACGGTTTGAAGAAATAAATTATTTATTTTGAGTAGCCTATTTATTAAAATTTTGTAAATATATAAAAAATAACCAATACTAAATCTACTTGTAAACAATAAAAGAATAATAATATTCCAAAATTCATTCAAGAAAAATATTGTAAAAATCTAAATAACTTTATAAAATTCAAATCAACTATGTACTGTATATCAATTTCATTCAAAAAATTATATCTCTTTACTATCAGACCATAAATCTAAAAAAAAAATTTAATGGTCTACATTTTTTGGTACTTATAAGTATACTTAACATTTTTAATCATACAATGAACCTAATACTAAACTACAAACTTGTATCAATAATAATCAATGCAGGTTCTACTATAATATGACAGCAACCTAACATAGTTATTAAATTAGAAAAAGAACCCAAATGATCCTCCATCTTCAATTTATGATACTCCACGAAATCACAATCTTTTTCTGTTTTGTTGATACATTCATAGAAGAGCTATTCAATTGAAATATGGGAAAGTAGGCAGGGAAGCTATTTAATTGAATATGGGTCATGTGTCTTTTTTCAGCATGCATTTATTCCCATCATGCAAAACTATCTAAAAACTTGTTCTTGATTGTACAATGTTTTTCAAAATCCCTTGCTGGCCTCCCACATACATTTTAATGAATACACCCTAACTTAAATTCAATATAAGTAAATTAATAAAGACTCCAGATTGATGTGGAGGGATTTTGCTGATTGATATATGTCAGTCCTGTTCTATAAAACTTTAAAAAGGATAAACATCTACTTACTGTAAATTCAGAAATTATTGCGAGGTTTATATTAATGCGAATAATACGACTAAGTTGTAAAAGCAATAACTAAAACTCGCATTTTGTAATATTTTAACTGAATTAAGCATGACTTTTTCTCAAAATCGTAAAAATTAAAATGGCATTCAAGTGTAAAATGACAAAATCGCAATAATAAATGCACGCAATAATTTCTAAATTTACAGTATATAAAAGGTGTGCCAAAATATTGGTACCATTAGCGTAATATTATTACAGAAACTGCTTTAAACATGTTAATTGGTATTTCATCAAAAAAGATATATATATATGTATTTGTTAAACGATAGAAATTTTTTAAAACAGGAGTTTTCTTATTATAAAAAAAAAAAGATGTGGAATGATTGCAAGTGACACAACACTTCACAAGTGACCAAATGACAAAGAAACTATAGGTCGCCGTAGGGCTTTCAACAATGAGCAAAGTTATTCTACAGGTTAAAGACAGATAATTTCTTATAATTAATACTCATAATATTCAAAAGAATTCCAACAAAAACAATTCTTCCTAACGTCTAAAAACATCAACTGATTGCCATTGATGTGAACACTTTTTCTGCTTCCCTCATACCACTAATATATGCTCCGGTAACAGATTGAGGATGTTGACGATTTGTAGCTTCTCCAGCAAAGTAGATTTTGCCTTGAACGTCAGCTGCTAGATCGTCATACAGATCTCCGCTAACTCCTACAGGGATGTGGCTATAAGCCATCTGTATATGTTTGTCCTGGTACCATCTGGTTACTAAGTACTTCTGTGGCTTTGGAACTTTCTGAAAATACATGATTTTGATAAGTGTAATTGGGGAATTTAAATATTTACATTTTTGTTATAGGGTCAGAGTAAATATTTTGTGAAACTTTTATGAAAATAATTGAGCCAAATTACTTATAGTCAAGGTGTATTATACCGCATCCACCTTAGATAAATGGCATAGCTAAATGTTTTGTATGCCAATGTTTTAGAGTAATTTCTATTCCTTTTTACCTCCTTTCCAGGAGAAGTGTGCTAAGCATATCTTCTTAGGGAAGAGTTCTGAGAGAGTATCTAAACATATTGATATTATTTCTTCATCTGATTTCTGTTTTAGATTATTTCTACACCTTAAGTATCTCCTTTCCAGGAGAAATGTGCTAAGCCTACCTTCTTAGGGAAGAGTTCTGAGAGAGTTTCTATACACATTGCTATTATTTCTTCATCTGATTTCTGTTTAAGAATTTCTACACTATCCCCACATATATGTGTTGATAAGATATAACAACTTTTACCACTAGCCTACAAAGACATAAAATAGACAGATTTCATTATAAGAATTATTGCGAGCTTTTTATTAATGCGAATAATACAACTGGGTGATTATCACAATAATGAGAACTCACAATTTGATAACAGAAACATAGATCTTTATGTAGATATTTTTGTAATCGCAATAATTAAACTCAAAATGTTGTCAATTTGTGAAACATCGCAATAAAAAATGCATGCAATAATTTCTGATTTTACAGTAATAATGCAATATTTCATATAACAACATTCATTGGTTATTTACTACACTTTATTTGGCTAAATATGAGTAGGACAGAAATGGACCTTATGCAAGTAGACATATACATGCACATGTATAAATCTCTGAATTTTAGATTTACAAAATTGTATTCTTCCATGAAAATGTCATGAAAATATTTTAAGAAAAGTTATACTTTAATAACAATACAACTAAGATTGTTCTTGTTTAGTGACTGAACATCACATTTGTTTCAGAATCAAAAGCATTGTAAATATGATAATCATGTGATATTAGGGATAAAGTATGTAAGCTTTCCCAAAGAAAACAGTTATAGATTTTTTATGTATTGTAAACTCAGAAATTATATTTAATTTTTATTATTGCAATTTTAGCAGAAAGTAGAAAAATGTCAGATTACTATTTTAAATTGACTACATTTTTTAATTACTTACATTTTCTTTGGATAGATCATGAAATACTCCAAACAATCCTCTACGACTGAATTCAGTTTCTACTCTTCCAAAGACCTCTGAAGGAGAACTTTTATCTGACCAAAATCTTTCTTTAAACTGTAGAACAACCTAAAATTATATGAAGTTATATATTATACAATGATGTCAATAGCATGCAGTTGTGAACATTTCCGTGTGAGCCAAGGCTCTGTGTTGAAGGACGTATCTTGACCTATGCTGGTTTACTTTTATAAGTTGTGGCTTGGATGGAGAGGTGTATCATTGGCACTCATACCACATCTTCCTATCTAAATAAAGAAATTAAAAAAACTGAAATTAGTTTGAGACCCTGATGTTCAGTTGATATTGTTCATAAATGTTTCTTGTTTCTCGGTTTTCATATATAGATTAGAACGGGTTTTCCTGTTTGAATGGTTTTACACTAGTCATTTTAGGGGCCCTTTATAACTTGCTGTTCAGTGTGTGCCAAGGCTTGGTGTTGATGGTAGTACTTTGACCTATAATGGTTTATTTTGACAGTTTGCGACTTTGATTGAGAGGTCCCTAATTTTTAATGTGAAACACATGCCAATGGTTTCGTTGGAGATTAGTTCAACTAAATTTTATACGTTAAAATGACACAATAATGGATCTCCAAAAAAAGATTTGTTCCACAATATTATTTGAATAATCCATGTGATGCGAACACGTGTGGTATGCTTTAATATACTATTGTTATACAGAGTTACTTACAAACTCATCTCTGTTTGTAAAGAAAAAGTCTGCTGTCTGAAAACTGGACTCCTGTATCCTCAGTTATGTTTACAGTTTTCTTTGTAAATTATGTTGTTTTTTGTATATTGTATAATATTATGCCTACCTGAAATGAATTGTGCATCCATGCCCAAATATGAATAGGCTGTTTATTTAATTACCTTTTCCATATATCCTACACCTAATTGTTGAATTGCCATAACTTTATTCTGTGGTAAAGGAGGATTAAATTGGACTAGTCCATTCTTCAATACTGCTAAAGGCAAGGTAACAATGACCTAAAGAGAAAATATTTTATATTTGTGAAATATAGTATTAGCATGTCTTCCTCCATCTTGGATTTAGAAATACAAGAAAACTGGGCCTACTTCGATTCGTCCAACTCTGGGGTTGAAGGCATAAAACTTTGCTCATGCTCGAAACATGAAATCCAGCAATTTGATTGCTTGATTTTTGAGTCAGAGTACAAAAATCATGCTCAAAAGTTTTATGACCGTGAGGCCTGGTTAGTAGAGTCTATCGAGTTTACTCGACTGACAACCGAACCCCCTGTGTTTGACCTTTTGAACCTACCCGAGTTAACTCGACATCAACCTTAGGTCGGGGCAGGTTTAGTCGAGTTTCAAGATGGCGTCAAGTAGTTGCAACAAATAAAAGTGATACAAATAAACTGGTATTTGACAAAATACAGCCGAAGAATAAAGCTGACAAAGGAAATTTATTATTGCCTGTATTTCATTATCAGCCAATATTGTTCTTGTGTATATTTGGTCCTCAAATCTCTTCAACTTAGTACTTTATTTGACCTTTTATAAAATTTTTGATTCAAGCGTCACTGATGAGTATTTTGTAGACGAAACGCGTGTCTGGTGTAAATATTAAGTTTTATTCCTGGTATGACTATCTATGATGAGTTTATTATCAGCTGTCGGTGGTGGTTAGAAATAAAATAGAAATTAATTTTTCTTTGAATGCTTTTTTTTCAATTCTTTTTTAACTCACTAACAAACTATTTTTCAAAAGCAAACAGGATCAGGATTTTTCTTTGTGAAACACTATGTAATATTTTTTTATTTTAATGCTCAGCAAAAAAAAATTTTCACCTCCATTACAATAGTCAACTGGATGGAAGAGTTTTGACTTCGATTCGGAACGGTTGCGCACATGTGCATTAGCACTGACCTTTCAACTAGAGTTAACCCGAGTTGGACGAATCGAAATAGGCCAAGGATGTAGATCTTTAATAGAATGTGCAAATTTAGAGAGTACAGTCGATTCCACTTAATTGCATACCGCTTAATAGCATAATTCGGTTAATTGCATACTTTTCTCCTGCACAAAACCATTTCCCATTCATCTAATGTTAAATTGTCCGGTTATATGCATAGCCTTACAAGTGGCATTTCGGTTAATTGCATAGAAAATAATCACCAGCTAGATATGCTTAGTTAAAACTGACGAGATTTTTGACCGGAAACGGCAATTTGGTAAGTATATTTTTCATGAATGCATCATTATTTTCGTTATTATTTCACATTTACTTCTGTGTTATTTGAATAAAGTTTTAAAACAGTTTCTTTCGTGTTTATATGATTATAAAGAAGTCCTCGATGTGTACACAGGTAAAGTTTCCCATATTCTATTTTAAGCCTCGAGGTCATAAAAATGTCAATCAGCTGATTATTGTAAAAACACAACCATTCTATGATCTTCTATTTCCAAAGGTGTTAATTATTGATTGGGTTTCAAACATTGTTCAAAGATTACATTTTTGGTGAATTTTTAAAACATTGACGCCTGCTAATTATCGATCATTATCTAATGTGTTAATCTCGTAATTCGGCTAGGGGTGATCTACATTTATTTTAAATATTACAGGACATTTATATATGGTTGAAGAATTTTATAAATCAATCTTTCATTTTTAATATTTTTTTAAAAGAACATTTACTTACAATTATTATATTTTCTAACTTTCAACACTCGTGTCCAGCAAATAACCCGTACAGGGCCCCATTACCTGTTAACTGCTTTACATATATGAAACTAACGAGGTTAAAGTAACAGTGTTGCATCACTGGCAATCGGTAAATACTGCATATCAAAGGCAGTTCATTACTCATTTATTGTTTAAAATGATTATAAACTGTGCACCATTGTTAAACAGTTTGTTTTAATCAAAGCGTAACAATGTAATGTGTACATCCGGGTCATAGAAACAAATCTATTTTTGGGACAATTTTATTTTCGTATCACAGGTAAAGGAAAAGTCGGTACAAAAATAAACTAAAAACAAAATGTGTTTATAAACTTTATTGAAAGAATGCACAATGAAATAAAATGTTTGACACTAGACAAATAACTTTTATTAGAATAAATAAGCATTCCTAATGTTGTAAGTGGATTATGGACGTTCATCTTTCTTCAGGGATTTCCTTTACTGATCTGCACTACCGATGTTATTTGACTCCGTAATTTGGCATTTCGGATATAAGCATACTCCGCTTTATTGCATAATTTCGTCTGACAAATAGGCTATGCAAATAACCGGAATGTACTGTAGTAGGAAAATTCATGTGTGAGAACTTTCATTTCAATATAGAAAGTGACTTGTTTTATCATATTTATGGTTGTATTTTACCAAAAAACAGAAAACTTTTGTTTGATATAATCTTTTCTAACTTTGACACATAAGGGCCGGGGAAGCAACTCAAATGCAAGGGCCTTTGGCCTTTGTTAGTCTTGTATCATTTTAATTTTTGGTTTCTTGTGTACAATTTGGAAATTAGTATGGCATTCATTATCACTGAACTAGTATATATTTGTTTAGAGGCCAGCTGAAGGACGCCTCTGCGTGCGGGAATTTCTCGCTACATTGAAGACCTGTTGGTGACCTTCTGCTGTTGTTTTTTTCTTTGGTCAGGTTGTTGTCTCTTTGACACATTCCCCATTTCCATTCTCAATTTTATGTGGTAAAAGTTTTAATGTTTAAGAAATAATTGATGCAATTATATCAATCCTGATTAGGACAAATAAGGTAATTTCTATGTCCTATGTGTGTAAGTGTAGAGCTTAAGTGTAGGCTCTTCAGTGTACCTCCCTCATTTTGTATGTTTACAAGCTAACGACTTGCAATGTGTTTTTTCAGACGCAGGTGTTTTGAACAGCCAGCATGAAAGTTATCGTTTCTAGGTGAAATAAGTCAATTGGGAATTGTAACACATTGTAGTCATATATATATGTATTAGTGTGCATCATTTAAGAGTTTGAAAGTGTTTTAAGTTAATCATATATATTAAATGTATGTGTTCCGGACCATATGAGTATTTGGACCATACGTGTATGGTCATGACCATATACGACTACTCATATGGTCCGACCATATGAGTATAATACTTGTTTGGTTATTAACGAGCCGGACCATATAGGTATTTTTTTAAATTACTTTATAAAAGTTTCAATAATACAAAAACTGTATCTAAAAAAAAACAATGCTGGTTACATGACAATGTATTATTTTTGTAATTCGTAAAAAAAATATATTGATGCTATAGTTTTCTGGCATGAGGCTTGGGGTGATATTTACTTTCACATGGTATCATATATTATTTTGCAAGTCTTGGTTGCGCACGATCCTTTTCATATTCTACGGTGTTTTTAAGAAGCTCTAGATCTCAAATATAGTAACCTGATTGCAAAACACCATATTCACAAGACAACTATATAAACTTTGTTACTTTCCAGAGACTTCTTGTGTAACAGTTCATTAAGAAATTTTGGAATTAATTTTTTTAAGTCGCCATTCACTGGTAATAACAAATCGGTAATGATCATCGGTATAAAAAGTGTTTATTATTGTTTTGACAAGTAAGCAAAATTAACTATGTGAAAGTTTTGATTTTATTTTATAAAATTAGCTAATCTTTTTATCATAATATAAATTAATAAAACTACCTATATGATAGCGTCTTTTTAATGAACGATCATATTATATGACGAGTTCAAAGGTATTAAAAGTAAACTGTAACAGAGTGTTAATTACCCCGACCATACGCGTATGGTCCAAATACTTATATGGTCCGGAACATATGCACATTTGATGAATCATTTTTCTGCAGTAGTCAATACAGTATAACTTGTCTTATGTGACGGTACCCAAATTGCACCTATATTGATAGTTTTTTCAACTACGTTTTATTATGATAAAGACAAAAAATTCTGTACTGTGTTGATTTTGTAGCCGTATCCTTCTTTATTATATAGGTACACCACTTTGATTTTTTAATCCATATTAAGTCATAGATCACAATTAGTTGTTGCCAATTTTTTTAGATAATGGTTAAAAGTTATTTGAAATTTTGATATTTTTGTCAAAATCTTTGGAAAATTAAATGAGCCTTAGTAACTTTAGTCAAGGTTTTAGGTACCACCTTAAATGGTCTCTTATATCATATTCAGCAGTATTTCATACCTACCTTATCTCCTGTCCAGCTTTGTCCATCTGATGATTTAACTACTACTTTATCACTGTATTCTATTGATGAGATCTACAAGATAAGGAGAGGATTTGGTTAATAGTATTGGCAAAGTAATTTTAAAGGATAATATATATTTTTAAAGTTTACAATGACAACAGACACCAAGGGATGGCGGTAGCTGACTTGGCCAGCTAACAACACGAAAAAGTACAAGCAACATGTCAAAGTTTTCTCTAGATATCATGAAATTTTACTTTAAGAAAACAAATTTTTGTTGGAAAAATTTGGTTATATAGGAAATCACTGAAGCATGACTGGAGCAGGCAAAGGCCCCCTTAAATATATAATTCTGGATCAGCCACTGAAATAAAATCCTACCTCTGTGTTGTAAATAATGTCTAAATTTTCTGTTATCTTATCCAAAATGGTGGAAAATCCATCTGCCATTAAAACATTCCTTCCTGAGAATTGTGGGTAATCTTCATTTTGATCCCAGTTCATAGATGATATATTTGATAAACTTGTACCACAAGCATATTCTAGATTTCCAAAATGAAAGTTAAGTAAAGTTTCTTGTTGTTTTGTGAAAGTTAATTGCGACTCATCCATGAAGTGTTGGTGTGTCTCATGAAATTTATCCATAAGATTTAAATCCTGAAGAATGTCTTTGTTTCGACGCCAGTCTGCAATAATGTCTAGAATAGCATTGAAATGAAAATCCATCTGACTGTCTGTTTTTTCGTCCACTTTTTCTCCTCCTTTCTGTAGAAGACAACACTTTTCACTGAGCTCCTTGATATGAACACCAGTCTAAAATGAAAACAAAATCTTACCGTAAATTCAAAAATTATTGCAAGGTTTTTATTAATGCAAACAACGTGACTGGGTGTGTATCGCAAAAATAAGAATTCACATTTTCCCTAAAATTGCAATAATTAATCTCATATTTTTGTCCATTTAAATAAAATCACAATAATAAATGCATGTGATAATTTCTGAATTTACAATTTATTTTAACCCTAATATATTCATTCTTTCATATATTTTTTGTATTAAGTACAAGCTTTCTGACTCATTGAGATTATGTGACTTGCTAAAATGTATTTAAAGTCATTATAAACGAGTGACTGGTGAAAAATAATGAGCTCCTCTACCTACAGTCAAACCTAAGAATCAGTCGTCATGGATTACAGTAAAACCTATTTACCTGATGACTGAGTACAATCAGTGGATTATTATCACAACCATTGATGATCTGAGCTCCTTTACCTACAGTCAAACCTAAGAATCAGTCTTCATGGATTACAGTAAAACCTATTTACCTGATGACTGAGTACAATCAGTGGATTATTATCACAACCGTTGATGATCTGAGCTCCTCTACCTACAGTCAAACCTTAGGAACAGTTGTCATGGATTACAGTAAAACCTATTTACCTGATGACTAAGTACAATCAGTGGATTATTATCACAACCATTGATGATCTGAGCTCCTTTACCTACAGTCAAACCTAAGGAACAGTTGTCATGGATTACAGTAAAACCTATTTACCTGATGACTGAGGACAATCAGTGGATTATTATCACAACCATTGATGATCTGAGCTCCTTTAACTACAGTCAAACCTAAGGAACAGTTGTCATGGATTACAGTAAAACCTATTTACCTGATGACTAAGTACAATCAGTGGATTATTATCACAACCATTGATGATCTGAGCTCCTCTAGCTACCTACAGTCAAACCTAAGGAACAGTTGTCATGGATTACAGTAAAACCTATTTACCTGATGACTAAGTACAATCAGTGGATTATTATCACAACCATTGATGATCTGAGCTCCTTTACCTACAGTCAAACCTAAGGAACAGTTGTCATGGATTACAGTAAAACCTATTTACCTGATGACTGAGTACAATCAGTGGATTATTATCACAACCATTGATGATCTGAGCTCCTCAACCTACAGTCAAACCTAAGGAACAGTTGTCATGGATTACAGTAAAACCTATTTACCTGATGACTGAGTACAATCAGTGGATTATTATCACAACCATTGATGATCTGAGCTCCTTTACCTACAGTCAAACCTAAGGAACAGTTGTCATGGATTACAGTAAAACCTATTTACCTGATGACTGAGTACAATCAGTGGATTATTATCACAACCATTGATGATCTGAGCTCCTTTAACTACAGTCAAACCTAAGGAACAGTTGTCATGGATTACAGTAAAACCTATTTACCTGATGACTGAGTACAATCAGTGGATTATTATCACAACCATTGATGATCTGAGCTCCTTTACCTACAGTCAAACATAAGGAACAGTTATCATGGATTACAGTAAAACCTATTTACCTGATGACTAAGTACAATCAGTGGATTATTAACACAACCATTGATGATCTGAGCTCCTTTACCTACAGTCAAACTTAAGGATCAGTCTTCATGGATTACAGTAAAACCTATTTACCTGATGACTAAGTACAATCAGTGGATTATTATCACAACCATTGATGATCTGAGCTCCTTTACCTACAGTCAAACCTAAGGAACAGTCATCATGGATTACAGTAAAACCTATTTACCAGATGACTGAGTACAATCAGTGGATTATTATCACAACCATTGATGATCTGAGCTCCTTGACCTACAGTCAAACATAAGGAACAGTTGTCATGGATTACAGTAAAACCTATTTACCTGATGACTGAGTACAATCAGTGGATTATTATCAAAACCATTGATGATCTGAGCTCCTCTACCTACAGTCAAACCTAAGGAACAGTCGTCATGGATTACAGTAAAACCTATTTACCTGATGACTGAGTACAATCAGTGGATTATTATCACAACCATTGATGATCTGAGCTCCTTTACCTACAGTCAAACCTAAGGAACAGTCATCATGGATTACAGTAAAACCTATTTACCAGATGACTGAGTACAATCAATGGATTATTATCACAACCATTGATGATCTGAGCTCCTTTACCTACAGTCAAACATAAAGAACAGTTGTCATGGATTACAGTAAAACCTATTTACCTGATGACTGAGTACAATCAGTGGATTATTATCAAAACCATTGATGATCTGAGCTCCTCTACCTACAGTCAAACCTAAGGAACAGTCGTCATGGATTACAGTCAAACCTATTTACCTGATGACTGAGTACAATCAGTGGATTATTATCACAACCATTGATGATCTGAGCTCCTTTACCTACAGTCAAACCTAAGGAACAGTCATCATGGATTACAGAAAAACCTATTTACCTGATGACTGAGTACAATCAGTGGATTATTATCACAACCATTGATGATCTGAGCTCCTTTACCTACAGTCAAACCTAAGGAACAGTTGTCATGGATTACAGTAAAACCTATTTACCTGATGACTGAGTACAATCAGTGGATTATTATCACAACCATTGATGATCTGAGCTCCTCTACCTACAGTCAAACCTAAGGAACAGTCGTCATGGATTACAGTAAAACCTATTTACCTGATGACTGAGTACAATCAGTGGATTATTATCACAACCATTGATGATCTGAGCTCCTTTACCTACAGTCAAACCTAAGTAACAGTCATCATGGATTACAGAAAAACCTATTTACTTGATGACTGAGTACAATCAGTGGATTATTATCACAACCATTGATGATCTGAGCTCCTTTACCTAGTCAAACCTAAGGAACAGTTGTCATGGATTACAGTAAAACCTATTTACCTGATGACTGAGTACAATCAGTGGATTATTATCACAACCATTGATGATCTGAGCTCCTTTACCTACAGTCAAACCTAAGGAACAGTCATCATGGATTACAGTAAAACCTATTTACCAGATGACTGAGTACAATCAGTGGATTATTATCACAACCATTGATGATCTGAGCTCCTCTACCTACAGTCAAACCTAAGGAACAGTTGTCATGGATTACAGTAAAACCTATTTACCTGATGACTAAGTACAATCAGTGGATTATTATCACAACCATTGATGATCTGAGCTCCTTTACCTACAGTCAAACCTAAGGAACAGTTGTCATGGATTACAGTAAAACCTATTTACCTGATGACTGAGTACAATCAGTGGATTATTATCACAACCATTGATGATCTGAGCTCCTTTACCTACAGTCACACCTAAGGAACAGTTGTCATGGATTACAGTAAAACCTATTTACCTGATGACTGAGTACAATCAGTGGATTATTATCACAACCATTGATGATCTGAGCTCCTTTACCTACAGTCAAACCTAAGGAACAGTTGTCATGGATTACAGTAAAACCTATTTACCTGATGACTGAGTACAATCAGTGGATTATTATCACAACCATTGATGATCTGAGCTCCTTTACCTACAGTCAAACCTCAGGAACAGTTATCATGGATTACAGTAAAACCTATTTACCTGATGACTAAGTACAATCAGTGGATTATTAACACAACCATTGATGATCTGAGCTCCTTTACCTACAGTCAAACTTAAGGATCAGTCTTCATGGATTACAGTAAAACCTATTTACCTGATGACTAAGTACAATCAGTGGATTATTATCACAACCATTGATGATCTGAGCTCCTTTACCTACAGTCAAACCTAAGGAACAGTTGTCATGGATTACAGTAAAACCTATTTACCTGATGACTGAGTACAATCAGTGGATTATTATCAAAACCATTGATGATCTGAGCTCCTCTACCTACAGTCAAACCTAAGGAACAGTCGTCATGGATTACAGTAAAACCTATTTACCTGATGACTGAGTACAATCAGTGGATTGTTATCACAACCATTGATGATCTGAGCTCCTTTACCTACAGTCAAACCTAAGGAACAGTCATCATGGATTACAGAAAAACCTATTTACCTGATAACTGGGTACAATCAGTGGATTATTATCACAACCATTGATGATCTGAGCTCCTTTACCTAGTCAAACCTAAGGAACAGTTGTCATGGATTACAGTAAAACCTATTTACCTGATGACTGAGTACAATCAGTGGATTATTATCACAACCATTGATGATCTGAGCTCCTCTACCTACAGTCAAACCTAAGGAACAGTCGTCATGGATTACAGTAAAACCTTTTTACCTGATGACTGAGTACAATCAGTGGATTATTATCACAACCATTGATGATCTGAGCTCCTTTACCTACAGTCAAACCTAAGGAACAGTCATCATGGATTACAGAAAAACCTATTTACTTGATGACTGAGTACAATCAGTGGATTATTATCACAACCATTGATGATCTGAGCTCCTTTACCTAGTCAAACCTAAGGAACAGTTGTCATGGATTACAGTAAAACCTATTTACCTGATGACTGAGTACAATCAGTGGATTATTATCACAACCATTGATGATCTGAGCTCCTCTACCTACAGTCAAACCTAAGGAACAGTCGTCATGGATTACAGTAAAACCTTTTTACCTGATGACTGAGTACAATCAGTGGATTATTATCACAACCATTGATGATCTGAGCTCCTTTACCTACAGTCAAACCTAAGGAACAGTCATCATGGATTACAGTAAAACCTATTTACCTGATGACTGAGTACAATCAGTGGATTATTATCACAACCATTGATGATCTGAGCTCCTCTACCTACAGTCAAACCTAAGGAACAGTTGTCATGGATTACAGTAAAACCTATTTACCTGATGACTGAGTACAATCAGTGGATTATTATCACAACCGTTGATGATCTGAGCTCCTTTACTACAGTCAAACCTAAGGAACAGTCGTCATGGATTACAGTAAAACCTATTTACCTGATGACTGAGTACAATCAGTGGATTATTATCACAACCATTGATGATCTGAGCTCCTTTACCTACAGTCAAACCTAAGGATCAGTCGTCATGGATTACAGTAAAACCTATTTACCTGATGACTGAGTACAATCAGTGGATTATTATCACAACCATTGATGATCTGAGCTCCTTTACTACAGTCAAACCTAAGGAACAGTTGTCATGGATTTCAGTAAAACCTATTTACCTGATGACTAAGTACAATCAGTGGATTATTATCACAACCATTGATGATCTGAGCTCCTTTACCTACAGTCAAACCTAAGGAACAGTCGTCATGGATTCTACCCCCAATTCTGTCCTTAGCTTCTAATATTGTTGTCTGAAATATAACCAAGATTTCATTAATTCACTTGACTTCTGAAGTTAAGGAAGTTTGCTCCTCCATCTTTTTATTTTTTGCCAGATTTTCGAAATCCTCTGGTTTTATCCATGTTGTCATTAAAAAAAATTGCCCACTAACCCCTACTTTTCTTTTTATATTTTTATTACATACAGTTTAAAAAGCCATATTTCAAAATTTAATAAAATTCTTGTTATTTTTTCATACTTTTTGAAACGAATAAGGTGCCAATGTTAAATATATGAAAAAATCTAGAGAAAAGTATTTCCCGCCAAATTTTCAATGGCTTATATCTCGAAAACGAGCACACGGACCCTTTATTTTTTTCTTCTTTTTTAGTTACTATATTTATATACTATCAATTTATAATAGTCTTTTAAAAAGCTTGTTATTTTTTAACAGAGTAGCGAACATCCTTAAGCTGTTTTAATCTTATCTATATTACTATAGGAATTTCAGAGGTTGCGAAAAATAATTGCTTGTATAAGGAATGTTTTGGAAAAGATCAAGGGGAGATTATTCGATCCTTGAAAGAAAATTAAATCTAACAAGTAATTATTTACAATTTGTTCTTACTTTGATACAATTAACTATTGTAAATAAACTTATTTTCACGGATTCATTTTTTGCGTCTAGCTTTTTCTAGACCATTTTACGGTGATAAATTTTAGCGATTCTCAAATTTACTTGACGTAGCTAAGTATGGAAAAATCCAAGTTTTACAAATTTATATTCGAGATATTGTTCTATTGGTGAAAGTAGCGAAAATAAATCTCTCTGGAATATTAGTTGGTTTACAGTACTAGTAATACTTACATCTTCATGTTTATGTAAATCAATATGACTTGCAAAAGTATTACCTCTGACTGGTAATTTTAGAAATAATTCATTCATGTCATGCTCTTTGCACATTTTAACATTGATAGGCATTATATTTGTCAATATTTTACACAGAGTGTTAGCGTACGAAAAATACCATAACATTTTTTGGCTTTTGTTGTTTCTTCTGAGCGCACTCTGTTCAGTATATTTTGATATTAAATAAGTTTAAACAAAAAAGAATGTGTCCCCAGTACACCGATGCCTCATCCGCACTATCATTTTCTATGTTCAGTGGACCGTGAAAATGGAATAAATTTCTCTTTTTTGGCATTGAAATTAGAAAGATCATATCATAGAGAACATGTGTACCAAGTTTCAAGTTGATTGGACTTCAACTTCTTCAAAAACTACCTCGACCTAAAACTTTAACCTGAAGCAGGATGAACAGAATAACAGACAAACAGATAAACAAACAAACAGATGCACAGACCAGAAAACATAATCAATGTCCATAATTGGGTTAAAAACAGGGTAAATATAAGCAGTTTGATATAAACAATATATGATAAAGGTTTATGCAAGCTGCTAAAATTTATATAGATGTTAATAAAGCTTAATAAGGACATCATTTAGAATACAATTGATGAAAGTAGCAAGACCTTTCACCACAGAATATTGATATCATATTTTTACCTTTAAACCAAAATGATTAAGTTGGTGTGCTGCTGACAGACCAGAAACTCCAGCTCCTATAATTAACACATGATTGTCCTGAAAAAATATAATGGTTCATTTAAACATTAGAGAACATAGAAAGCTTAGATTTTTTGTCAGATTTTTGGAATCCTCTGGTTTTATCAATGGGAATGCCTTAAAAAAAATTGCCCAGTGACCCCCATTTTTCTTTTTTAAATCTTTTACATGTATAATGATAAGCCATCTGTAAAAGTTTTATACAATTTTAATTACTTTTTAACAGTTTTTGAGAACTTCAACTTGTCAATGATAAAGCTATGAAAAGTCAAGAGAGAATATTTTCCCGCCAAAATTTCAATGGTATATATCACGAAAACAAGCACAGTGACCTATATATTTTGCTGCTCTTTGGATTCCTTTATTAATCCCCTATCTATATAAACTAGTGATTTAAAAAGTAAATTACTTTGAAACTGAGAAGCAAACTCCCTTAACCATTGGGCTGCTGAAGACCAAATTTTAAACTCCTGTATGTCTTTTGTAAACCAACTTATTTTTTCGAGGATACTTTATTTTGAGTTTTGACCTCTATACCATTTTTTTAAAAACGATCCAAGTTTTACATATTAGCGACGATTTATATTCGTGTTAATTTTCTAATTACTAAAGTAAATCTCTAACGAAAATAAGGTGTTTACAGTATTCAGGCTTAAATTAAAATATTGTTTGTTTGCAGTTTACCGACCGACCCTTGAAAATCCTCCCGACTGTGAAAATTTTGTTGCTTTAAATTTGAAGAATTTTTTTTTAATACCTCTATTGACGCGATCCGGAACTTTGGGTCCTTTCCGGAAATGATTAAAGTCTGGGTAAATTACGCATTTCAAGTTCGGTTTTTCTTAGCTTCCCGTCAAGCGTTGATGTGACCATTGAATGATAAGCACATGGAAATTGTTTCCAGGTATCCATGAAGTCACGGAGGAGTACTTTACGCTGTCGTCTCGTGTCAATGTTAAGACAAATAGCAAACAAAAAAGTTTATTAGTAAACTATTTATACAGATTCAGGCACATGTAATGATGTGTGATGATATCATTGACGATGATGCAGCGGATATTCATAACTGACACGATAACCATTCTGTCTCAAACAAATTGGTTCAGTTCTGCCTTTTTTTTTTAGTTTATCCCGACTTTTTTTACCTAAATTGTCGTCCTGACTTTTTTTTTACTCAAAACTCCAGTCCTAGCCCATGTCCCCCCCCCCCCCCCCCCCCCCCATAAAAATCAAATGGTAGCTCCCTAAGGAAGATTCAATGGTTTTTTTTTTTTTTATTAAAAATACACTTTAATAATTGTCTTATAAATCTATAATAAATACATTTTTCTGATGAAAATACTCTACTCATGAAAACGTTCTAGTCAAGAAGCATACATGTCTGAATATATTTCTTTAAAACAGTTCTATTCATAATGACATTCTTTGTTTATAAGTGTTCCAGTATTTAATAATTATACCATATTTTATGTCATAAATTGGATAATGACACTATGTAAAAGTTTCAGTTTTGGTTAAAAAGTTTTTTATCTGAAAATGCCTGTTCATTTGATGTTGGTTTTCAGCATGTCCAGTGTTTGTTGTTTTAGAATGTTTTTTTTTTCTTCACAAGAAACTTGGTTTAGTGTAACTGCTTGTTTAAACTGTATTTTGGCTGATAAAATAAAATATTTTTCCTACCTACCGACCCTTCAGTCTGAAGGTACAGTCGGAAAACTGCAAACAAACATATTTTTAAGGTTGGCCTCAATAATCCCAATACAACAATACAACAAGTATGGTAATACTATGATATGGATAAAACCATGTTGCTTGTTTTTAAACAAAAGATCCGACAAAAGTAGAATGCAAAATTACTTCTTCCAATTTATATTGTAAATCAAACCTGAGGTAGTATATCTTTTGGCATGAAGTCTATTTCCTTGGGTAACGACAACAGTCCAAAGTTGATGAGGCCCCGTCTTGTCAGATGCCATAATACATTACTTAGGCTATTTATACACCAGATACGTGTCATCCCACGGCAAATGATAAACGGTCCACATCTATCAAGAGATAACCATTTCTACAAGATGCAAAACGTGTTGTTTAAAGCAAGTATAAAAGAAGAACCGTGATCTTCAAAAAGACTAAAAATATTTCTGTTTAAAGCAAGTTAAAAAGAATCCTGTTCTTCAAAAAGACTAAGAAAATTATTGGTACGCAACAATTTCTGAAATCACAAATCTTACTTTTGAAATAAGATATGCAAGCAAACTGCACCATATCATAATTTTGTCAGTCACAAGTACATTATGATCATTTCTATTTTATATAACCTGTAAGTAAAATTGAGAATGGAAATAGGGAATATATCAAAGAGACAACACGACGACCAAAGAGCAGACAACAGCTGACGGCCATCAATGGGTCTTCAATTTCAATGCCTTTTATTTGAGTATTGAAAATAAAGTTTATGAAAGCTATAAAATAGCCTGATGTAAAGCAAGTTTCCTGCCAATTTCCTTTTTTTCTACATTAAAAAAATGTTAAATTCAAGAGTTGTTTTGCTCTAGTGAAGATGTTATCTTAAATTGAGAACAAACCTGCTTAACTGTTGTACTGCTTTACTTGAATTTCAAACTGACATGTTTAAAAAGATATATGCAGTGGTGCATCTTTATAACATTATAAAGCAGAAATAAAATATGTAAGTTGTTATTTGTCAATTATGGACTTTTAAAAAGGTCAATACGTTATATCTGGACCTGTTCTGATTACATTGACCACAGAAGAAGTATGTGTGTCAATACATATTATCTAACAGGTCCATATATAAAGTATTGACTGACTGGAAGTCCTTAATCTATATATAATGCATTAATCAATTTCAATGTTCTGTGTATTTTAAATTGTACTTAACAAAATTCTAACATAATATTGAGAACTTGTTTTTCTAGTATAAAACAAAAACCCTACATACTTTTTTTAGGAAAAAAATTGATTCAAATGGAACTTATTTTAGTCTATTTCCTATCCTCCATAATTGTTATACATAACATCATGTGGAGTAACTTCAGACTGAAACAACTTATTTTAGGATTTATATTTAGGAAGATTCTTAATATCAACTGTCAATTTACATATAAATAGAATTATACCCCCAATATACCTAAAATAGAAACAAGGCTTCAGATACATGCAGTGTTCCCGCCTGCCCTAAATAGAAGGGCGCCCCGCCCTTCTGCCCTCCAAAGCCAAAGAACGCCCCCCTCTGCCTTTTCAAAAGATACATTTTACAAATTTCATTCCTTCTGGCGTTTCCGGTAAAATTGTTACCTGATTGTGTAACACTAATTAACTGACAATAGTATAGGATTAAATTAAATACCTAATGCCTTTGGCAGTTTTATCACCTCTGCTAATGATTGTTCACTGCTAATTAGTGGATTTAAGATAATTGAACAAATACTAGATATTTAATACAGAATGAAAATGTCCACATGTTAGCCATTTGTAATGTTTACGTATCATAGCATATGTACACATAAAAAAAATATATTTTTAAATAAAATTTAAAACAATTTAAAAGGCATACTAAGTTTTGACTAAATTGGTAGATTGGTAAAAATATTTTGTTTTAAAACTACAAGTATGAAATTAAAAGAAAAACCAAAGAAATTTGTATTTGAACATAACAAGATTGCACCACTTCCTGTTTTATTTCTTGTATTATAATCCTCTTTACATAGGAGCACTTAACAAATGCTTTTATTTTTTAACCGGAATGGAGTTTATACCTACTGTAATATATGCAATGTATTATTGCATCATTATAATATAATCATCTCTTGTATCTCCTGTTATATTTATAAAACTCCCTACTTAGGAGCACTTTGGTGAGCACTTCTTAATACTTTTTTGTAACAATTAATTGATTACAAGTTAGGTAACTTTCAATAACACAAATACTATATGTCTAAACAAGTAATTTTAATGTTAATAATTTCATTACATAACAACTTCAATTTTGTTTAGCTCCATCTTTCAGAACTGCTTGTTTTTGGGTTATAGACTTGTATAATTAAGTTATATAAATTATAAAATTTAAAAAAAAGATTTTTCTAAGGATTTTTTTCCTGATCAAAATGCACAGTTTGCATAAATTTACATCAATTAAAATGATATGCTTTGTGTCATGGTATGATAATTTGATAATAAAAAAATCTTACTGGAACCAACACTTGGAACACATTAATATCTGAATAAGGTTAAAATACAAGTAATGTTCTGCAGCTGAGCCTAGCAATATATACATGTATTCAAGGTTATTAATACACTGCCAAACAGTGCCCTTACAATTTGTGTTATTGCGCTAAAGTGCCCTTTCAGACAAGTAGCACCCTTCTTCCCTGAGATTCAAGCTGGAACACTGACATGAAATATCATATCTAATGAAATGAGAGAACACTCTACACCATATGTAATATGTTCCACAATATTGTGGATTATTATCATTTGTTGGATATCAATTTCTGTGAATTTTGTTGCTACAGGAGAATCTTGAAATCAAATATGCCACAAATAACAATAAACCTATAAGTTTTATATATGCAGACCTTGAATCGGCAAAACCACAAAGTCAAATATCCATGAAAAGTCGAAGTTTTCATCAGTACAAGAAAATAAATGAATCCACAGTATGCAAATTCACCTTTGGATTCAAATTCCACAACGTCACACAAATATTTCTGATAGCTAAATAAAGTGTGGGAACTTTAGCAAACTCAGGGAATTCTACTAGTTCTAATTCATCCATAGCTCCTGGCTGAAAACATCTAGCTGGTTCAGACTGATCACTGGTTACAAAGGGAGATAAATAGGCTGGCATATCTGAAATTATACAAAAGTTATAAAGGGAGATAAATAGACTGGCATATTTGAAATTATACAAAAGTTACAAAGGGAGATAAATAGACTGGCATATCTGAAATTATACACAAGTTACAAAGGGAGATAAATAGGCTGACATATCTGAAATTATACAAAAAGTTACAAAGGGAGATAAATAGACTGGCATATCTGAAATTATACAAAAGTTACAAAGGGAGATAACTAGGCTGGCATATCTGAAATTATATAAAGGTTACAAAGGGAGATAAATAGGCTGGCATATCTGAAATTATACCAACAGTTACAAAGGGAGATAAATAGACTGGCATATCTGAAATTATATAAAGGTTACAAAGGGAGATAAATAGGCTGGCATATCTGAAATTATATAAAAGTTACAGAGATAAATAGACTGGCATATCTGAATTATATACAAAAGTTACAAAGGGAGATAACTAGGCTGGCATATCTGAAATTATACAAAAGTTACAAAGGGAGATAAATAGGCTGGCATATCTGAAATTATACAAAAGTTACAAAGGGAGATAACTAGGCTGGCATATCTGAAATTATACAAAAGTTACAAAGGGAGATAACTAGGCTGGCATATCTGAAATTATACTAAAGTTACAAAGGGAGATAAATAGGCTGGCATATCTGAAATTATACTATGTTACAAAGGGAGATAAATAGACTGGCATATATGAAATTATACAAAAATTACAAAGGGAGATAACTAGGCTGGCATATCTGAAATTATACAAAAGTTACAAAAGGAGATAAAAAGGCTGGCATATCTGAAATTATACAAAAGTTACAAAGGGAGATAAATAGGCTGGCATATCTGAAATTATAAAAAAGTTACAAAGGGAGATATATAGGCTGGCATATCTGAAATCATATAAAAGTTACAAAGGGAAATAAATAGGCTGACATATCTGAAATTATATAAAGGTTACAAAGGGGGATAAATAGGCTGGCATATCTGAAATTATACAAAAGTTATAAAGGGAAATAAATAGGCTGGCATATTTGAAATTATACAAAAGTTACAAAGGGAGATAAATAGACTGGCATATCTGAAATGATACAAAAGTTACAAAGGGAGATAAATAGGCTGACATATCTGAAATTATACCAAAAGTTACAAAGGGAGATAAATAGACTGGCATATCTGAAATTATACAAAAGTTACAAAGGGAGATAACTAGGCTGGCATATCTGAAATTATATAAAAGTTACAGAGATAAATAGACTGGCATATCTGAAATTATATAAAGGTTACAAAGGGAGATAAATAGGCAGGCATATCTGAAATTATACCAAAAGTTACAAAGGGAGATAAATAGACTGGCATATAAGAAATTATATAAAGGTTACAAAGGGAGATAAATAGGCTGGCATATCTGAAATTATATAAAAGTTACAGAGATAAATAGACTGGCATATCTGAATTATATACAAAAGTTACAAAGGGAGATAACTAGGCTGGCATATCTGAAATTATACAAAAGTTACAAAGGGAGATAAATAGGCTGGCATATCTGAAATTATACAAAAGTTACAAAGGGAGATAACTAGGCTGGCATATCTGAAATTATACAAAAGTTACAAAGGGAGATAACTAGGCTGGCATATCTGAAATTATACTAAAGTTACAAAGGGAGATAAATAGACTGGCATGTATGAAATTATACAAAAGTAACAAAGGGAGATAACTAGGCTGGCATATCTGAAATTATACAAAAGTTACAAAGGGAGATAAATAGGCTGGCATATCTGAAATTATACAAAAGTTACAAAGGGAGATAAATAGGCTAGCATATCTGAAATTATACAAAAGTTACAAAGGGAGATATATAGGCTGGCATATCTGAAATCATATAAAAGTTACAAAGGGAGATAAATAGGCTGACATATCTGAAATTATATAAAGGTTACAAAGGGGGATAAATAGGCTGGCATGTCTGAAATTATATAAAGGTTACAAAGGGAGATAAATAGGCTGGCATATCTGAAATTATACAAAAGTTACAAAGGGAGATAAATAGGCTGACATATCTGAAATTATACAAAAGTTACAAAGGGAGATAAATATGCTGGCATATCTGAAATTATACAAAAGTTATACGGCCAGAAAACACATACCAGAAAGAAGTACATATTTAATGCAAAATAGATCCTATGCCTGAGTGTAACATTCAAAATATGTAGGATATTTAGGTATTTTTGGCATCAAATGAAAGCTAAAGGACTGGTGATCATTGTAGAACACTTTTGGACTTTTAACAGACTAAAACCTAATGCTTATAAATGGGGCATAAAAATACCTATTAGGTATGCTATTTCTAAAATAGGGGGTAGGAAGGGAAATAGGAAACACAAAATATTTTTTATTAGGCCTAACCTGGAGATTTTGATTGGCTGAAGACTTCCATGTCAATGGCACACATTCCAACACAATCAGGGAAATAAGACGACAGGAACGGGAAAGCTGGGGAGTTCTTCAAGTATGGTGGTGCTATCAACTGTGTAATCCAATTATAATCCTTGGTGTACTCTACTCTCTACAAAAATAAATAAAAAAGTTAGGCTGATCAATCTTATAATCTAACAAAAACAAATAGAAAGAATTATCTAGTACAAAATTTATTTTTTCTTATCTAGAATCTAGAAACAAAAAGTTATATTGTTTATCTTAAACTGTGATTTACTTACTAGTGTAACATAGTGTACTGTATTTTCATTTTCGCTTTACTTACATAATCCTCTGGACTGTCACAGGAATTTGTCTGGCTGGATTTCTGTAGGAAATAATATAATTAGAAAAGAAAACTTTACAAAAATGTACTGTACTTGTTCAATGAATGTAGTTCATGGTACATGGTCATTATAATCAATTTTTATTTTAATGATTAACTTAAACATGTTAAAGATACTTCATTTTTTATTAAACATATTCAAAATAAATGGTACTCTTTTTACAATTATGTAACTGTAGAAACTATTGTCAAAGAGCATTTTAGAGCTTTATGTATGTATACAGCTAAATTTGCTTTTTTGGAGGTCTAGCAAAGTTTAAGATGTTTAACTGTGTCATATTCTGTAAGGGCCTGTCAGAAGCTTGTATTTTAACAGTTCTCATTTTTTGTTGATTACATTTTTTTTTATTATTTTGTACATAAATCATGCCAATAGTTTTCTTGGTTGTTTTTGTCATTTTTTAGGGCCTCTTATACTTCACTATGCGGTATTGGGTTTCTTCATTGTTGAAGGCTGTACACTGAACTGTATAAGATTCTACATCATTTGGTCTCGGGTGGAGAGTTAGCAATCATACCACATCTTATTTTTACAAAGGCAGTCGTTATTAATACTTAAATAGTTTATCTATATACTTGAAATGTAATTAATATTTACTAGTATAAAAGAAATGTACATTATTGTTAACTTTAACAAGGCCACACTTAAATATATTTCGTTTGCACTAACCCTACCCAAAGGTAGACATATGTTTCTCTCCAGTAAAGAGAAATTGAACATATCAAATGTATATTAGTCTTCATGCCTATCTGATTAAAAAAAGTTTTTTGCATCAGGACAATAAATATGATAAAGGATTTTGAGTAGGCAGATAGGTAGGGTTAGGGAAAAACTAAAAATTCTTTTTTTTTAGGGCCTTATATACCGTAATACCACTGGTAGACATCCCACAAACATATTTTTTAAGGAAGTCTGGTGATATGTTAGAATCTTTAGACATCTGTCGCCATTTTTGACACTGTGTACACTGAGCCCAGTTCGGTAACATCGTATCCATCATGAAAGCCTTTATATTAGGATCTGTCGTCCCGTAAGTACTCCACTTTCTTTTCCATAACGCAAACACAGCATATCCATCCTTGTGGCTGAAATGAAAAAATGTGGAATTAACAACAATAAATCTGAAAACACATGAAAACAAGGAACGGCCATGAGATTTCTATTCTATAATTTTGGTTGTAGTTGATCTGCAAATGATATTTTAGAATATTATCAACAAGAATGTGTCCCCAGTACACAGATGCCCCACTATCATTTTCTATGTTCAGTGGACTGTGTTTGGCATTAAAATTAGAAAGATCATATCATGTGGAACATGTGTACTAAGTTTGAAGTTGATTGGACTTCAACTTCATCAATAACTACCTTGACCATAAAATTTAACCTGAAGCAAACAACCAGATTAATGGACTTAAGAAAGGATCAGAAAACATAATGCCCCTCTACTATTGTAGGTGGGGCATAAACACATTTTTTCCCAAATTTTCATTTTGAGATAGAGATAATCAACCAGTAGGGGATTTCAACCACATGGACAATTGAATTTAGAGACAATTAATGCTTCATTTAAGGAAATATGGGGGTCTTTTGTCATCTTGGATTGTTAACTGGTAAATAACCTAAAGTCCAGATTTTTAATCAAATAAGCAAAATTTTAAGAGGAATTCAAATAAAAATAGTGAATTTTCATTTAAAAGAATAAATTTATTAGATTAAAACTAATTTTTTTATATTAATATTTAACAAGCAAAGTTTATTTTTGCTTGATTTTTAATTGTTTTAAATTGGCTTTTTAATGGGAGGTAACTCTGAAATAATGTATGTTTTATATAATATACCTTCTGTAGTGGTGATCAAAGCATTCATTACAGTAATGTTCTGACTGTGACATGTGATACCAGCGTGACGTATAACCATTCCCAACACATCTGAAAACAAAAATAAATTGTAATGTTTAATGATATTTGAAGAATTTGGTGTTAATAATAGCAGATTTTCATAGTTTCATTTCAATTTCAAACTATTTTTTTAGACTGAGGTCAATTATTTATTTAAAAGTAAGTCTTTCATTAAAGACAATTAATAATGATGCATTGTCTGATAATTTCTTCTCAAAAATTTCAGTTATCACACCCAAACTTCAAAATGGCTCACAATACAATATATATAGACCAAGAATCAAGATATAATGCAGGGCTCACACTACTTCAGAATAATAGGGAGAAGTGACTTCTCTTTTTGAAACTGATAGGGAGAAGTGGTGAGATTTGAAAGAGAAGTGCTCTTTCGCGCGGTACGCTACAATGTTTGGATTATACTTTAGCATGTATAGTATAAAGGGTCATATGTAAATAATGTTCTTTTTATAATGTTCAATTCATATCTGAGTATACAATTAAAGCAACATTTCAAATTAAGAGTTGTTAAGTTTTACTCAGGTCCTTGTGAGAAACTACCAATTAAATATTTAGTATCTAGCACTAAAAAAAAAATTGTTATCTTAAAAAGGTAAAGAAATTATAATATTTCATTTACAATTTAATTCAAAACTATCTTGTGTATGAAAATCAGTGTTTTTCAAAAAAAAAAAAAAAAGTTATTAAGCTGGGCCATAATATATTGATAATAGTATAATAGTCATGATAGTCTCAGAGTTTAACAACTTTAATCAATAGTTTGAAATTAAACAATCCATAAAAATATAGAGAACTATATACACCAATCAATTAGATGTAACCAAAAGTCTTTTAATTCGTGTGGAATACGTAATTTTCCCCTTTGGAATCAATATTCTTCTGTCAGCTGTTCAATCCGAGCGTCCGTAGTAATTATTGTAAAAGTACGGATTTCGGTCATAGCTGGTCAGGTTGAGATCCGTAGTTTAGAAATCGGTCAATGGCGGAAAAATGCAAGAAAAATTAACAAAAATAAACGATGTTTGAAAAGTTATTTGGAAGGGAACATTACGTTTATAATGCAATAAATGGATTAAACACTTACTGGAGGCAACTTGTATCACGTTTAAATGAAGAAACAAACTTATTTTGCCGCCGAAATATAGGTTGGTGTACGTTTTCGAGTAACAAGCACCGGAACAAGCGGAAATGCACGAAGTGATAACAAGTTGTATTTTTATCAAATAACCTGCTACAGACTTCAAAGACAATGCTTCAACCTCTTTTCTTAAGATAATGAATCGTTTATGTCTAAATTTCTTTAATATCAATAAAAAATAATTGATGTTTCATCAACTTGGTAAAAATTGAAAATGTCCGATGACGGAAGCGACTGAAAGCGAGTATCGTCAAGAACAGGGCGACTTCTTTTCGCTTTTGGGGGTCGGGGAAAGCGAAGTGACGGTCGGGAAAGCGACTTCTTCGCCCACTTCGCCTGGTAGCGTGAGCCCTGATAATGGCAATTTATTTTCTCCAGAATGTCTTGTCAGTGGTTTAAAAGCAATTAATACATAAAGAATAAAAACATTGCATGTGCTTCATACTATAAACACACAAAAAAAGAAAAACTTTAAGACATTCAAGTTAGCAAAGGAGAAGCAACTTTCAATTTCAATGGCAGAAAAGCTTATCAAATGTCTATCTATCCGTTAGGTCATGTAGATAGCTAGGTACAATGTAGTGTGAAATTTCTTTTAAACACTTCTGAAAGACAAAATTAGAAAAATAAACATACCTTTCTGAAGATGAAGCAAAGCATATTGGAGCTTTAGCTGGACATCCTGTACGTTCACACTTCCTTACTTGTTTAGCTGATGAACTGTCAGCATCGCCTGGAGCTGTAGACTTTCTCTTGGAAGGCCTCCTAAACAAAGACATGAAGAGCACCATTTAAACCTTTTGTTTTGGCTTAATTGACTTACTGATTAAGGGTTAACATAATAAGGTTGTTGTTCACTATATATTGCTCTAAATGCTTTGGTTTTTGAGTTATAAGCCAAAAACTGCATTTAACCCTTATGTTCTACTTTTAGCCGTAGCGACCATCTTGGTTGGATGGCCAGTTCACCAGACACATTTTTTAAACTAAATACCCCAAAAATGATTATGGCCAAGTTTGAATTAAATTGGCCCAGTAGTTTCAGAGGAGAAGATTTTAGTAAAAGATTACTAAGATTTACGAAAAATGGTTAAAAATTGACTATGAAGGGCAATAACTCCTAAAGGGGTCAACTGACCATTTTCGTCATGCTGACTTAGTTGTGAATGTTACTTTGCTGAACATTATTGCTGTTTACAGTTTATCTCTAGCTGTAATAATATGCAAGATAAAAACCAAAAACAGTAAAATTTCCATAAAATTATTAATTCAGGGGCAGCAAGTGCCAGCAACCCAACAACGGGTTGTCTGATTCATCTGAAAATTTCAGGGCAGATAGATGTTGACTGGATGAACAAATAAACTCTAATAGATTTGCTCTAAATGCTTTAGTTTTTGAGTTATAAGCCAAAAACTGCATTTTACCCTTATGTTATATTTTTAACCATGGCGGCCATCTTGGTTGGTTGACCAGGTCACTGGACACATTTTTATAAACTATATATCCCAATGATGATTGTGGCCAAGTTTGTATTAATTTAGACCAGTAGTTTCAGAGATTACTAAGATTTACGAAAAGTGGTTAAAAATTGACTATAAAGGGCAATAACTCCTAAACAAGGTTGGCAAAAAAGCGGTCAATACTTGGTGGCAAATACTGGTATTTACCGGGAAATACTGGCAAATACTGGGAAATACCGGCAAGTACTGGTCGATTGAAATTTTGAGTGGTCATTACTATAAAAACCACCATCTACTTAGTCAATTATTATTACAATTAATAACTAATTTATATAGAAAGTGTTCAAAACATTTTTAATACTTTCATTTCTATTTCTATCATTTTTTGTCTATTGTAAATTCAAACAGGGATCTACATTGATTAATATGTGTACATAATATTATAGTAAAATATAAAAACTTTTTGTACCTGCTTCAAGTTTTCATTTCCAGCATGAAGAAGGTTTTTTTTTTATCTCACAGTTAAATAGCTATAGACAGGAAATAATTTATTGTTTAAGGGAGTCTTCATTTATCAATTTTATTATTTTCAACCCATGTACTGTCAACTTTTATTGGAGGCTGTTGTTTTAGTAATTAAATTTTCACACCTAGCAATGCCAGGTGATGGGTAAAAAGACCCATTTAACTTCATTTACCTGTAGTTTTATTTACCTTTAATTTTTAATTACCTGTAAAATCATACATTTTGAATAAAAATATATTTAAACATGTTGAAATAAAATATAAATTTGTATATATTATATATATATATATATCATTATTCATAAAAACTAAATTTTAAATCAGTAAAAATAAGTGTTATAAATGAATAAAACATCAAATTCATTAATATTATAAGCTGACCCTTTATATTTGACTTTTTATCAAGATTTTACTTCAATTAATAGTAGAAACAACAATGAAAATTTCAATTGACCAGTATTTGCCAGTGTTGACCACTTGGGGAGTATTGTCTGGGGCGGTAAATACCGGTAAGTACCGGGGGTGGTATTTACCGCCCAACCTTGCTCCTAAAAGGGTCAACTGACCATTTCCGTCATGTTGACTTATTTGTAAATCTTACTTTGCTGAACATTATTGCTGTTTACTGTTTATCTCAATCTATATTAATATTCAAGATAATAAACAAAAACAGCAAAATTTCCTTAAAATTACCAACTCAGGGGCAGCAACCCAACAACGGGTTGTCTGATTAATCTGAAAATTGTAGGGCAGATAGATCTTAACCTGATAAACAACTTCACTCCATGTCAGATTTGCTCTAAATGCTTTGGTTTTGGAGTTATAGGCCAAAAACTGCATTTTACCCTTATGTTCTATTTTTAGCCATGGCAGCTATCTTGGATTGTTGGCCGGGTCACCGGACACATTTTTTAAACTAGATACCCTAATGATGATTGTGGCCAAGTTTGGTTGAATTTGGCTCGGTAGTTTCAGAGAAGATTTTTGTAAAATTTAAAGAGGACGGACGCCAGGCGCAAAGTGATGGGAAAAGCTCACCTGGCCCGAAGGTAGTTAGGTAACTGGAACCACACATATACTTCTATTTGGCCTCACCATTGTATGTTCCACACATATATTTCTATTTGGCCTTACCATTGTAAACTATTAAATATATGAATATTGTGAATTGCTCTTAAATAGTTACCTTGAGGAATCAGAAGCCATAATCTGCTATCAACTCAATGTCATTTCTGTCTGTTACTCTGTAATAAAACATATAGAAAGAGTTAGTCTAAATTTATAAATACACTTATTACTTATGATAAAGCAGCATCAAATTGCAAATGTAAGGAGGAAGTTTGACACATGTGTTAACTTGTAAGATGTTATTAAATTGCTTTCTCTCTTTCAGTATTTCTTCAAACCCAATTAAGGAATTTCCAACTGTTTTCCTCAATAAATGGTGTAATTCACACTATTGTTTCTGAGATGCCAATAGTTTTAATTTTTATTAAGGTGTAAGGAAAATTCTACATAACTAATAGAAATACAGTCAAATCTGCTTTGTAAAGCAAAAACCTGTGTTTAAAGACCACAAATTTTAGATGCCTCTGTAGGGGAGGCAGATTTAGAGGGAGGCCCTTTTTTGGAAAAATTTTGGTCGATTATATATGGAATCACTGAGGCGTGACGACCCCCACTTAACTTCTGGATCCGCCACTGTGTAGTACATTTCATATCAATTGAACCTGTATTAAAGACCACTAGTCTAAGAGACTACTTTTTTTTATATCCCTCAAGTGGTCTCTTAAAACATGTTTGACAGTAAAAATATCCATATTAATTTAAAAGTGATTAAGTAACTTTTGCAATGAGCTTAATTGTGTTTTTTCCCATAATTCAAATTGTTGTTTCTCTTACTGGTGCAGTGTACATTGTGTAAGAAAAGGACCTTCAGCACTGTAGCCATCAGACTTTACCACTAGACCAGGAACTCACATAAATATGATATATAAAAGTATTTGATAATCACAATTACAGTCTGTGCCTAAAACTATTTGAAGCACTAGCCCTATGGGCTAGTTAAAAAAAAATAATACTAGCCCGAAATTATATGTGCTAGACCGGATAAAATCTGTGTCACCGTTGTTATGGGGGCATGCCCCCCCTTGAAAATTTTGGAATATTAGATGTAAAATCCTGCATTCTGAGGTTACATTTTTGTATCTGGAAGTGTATATAACTTTTCAAAAATATAGAGTTTTTTTCTCCATGTAATATAAAAAATTCTACTTTCCTTAAAACAGGTTGGGAACAAACCCTCTCTATGGTGAATTTACCTGTATAGAGGGATAAACCTTCTATAGAGGGATAAAATTATCCCTCTATAGAGGGGTATTTTTGTTTAGACTGGATTTAAATCCAAACAGGGCAGAATGGCATTTTCTACTTATTATGGCAGTAACCTGCAACAGTTGATGCACCAATTGATGTACTTAGTTTAATATGCACATGCCCAGTTTGCTGCTTATCTGACTAAATATAAAATCTTTTGTTCACCATGATTGAAAGCTGTGATGATCAGGTAAATTCTACTCACTTATGCCTCACTGAACAGAATTTCTATTGTTTGATTTAACATGAAATTTAAAGGTCAACTATTCCTTTTGATGTTGACCAGGTGTTCAGATAGGTATACAATAGATTTCAAGTTTTGTCACTTTAACAGAAAATGGGTTATCCCAAGTTTTAGTAAAGTGCATATTTTGATGCACCTACTGTTAGAGATTATAGCCAATATACTTAGAAAATGCCATTCTGTCCTAATTTGCTTTAAATCCAGTGCAAACACAAATACCCCTCTATAGAGGGATAATTTTATCCCTCTTAAGAAGGTTTATCCCTCTATACAGGTATAATCACCATCCAGGGGGGTTTGTTCATAACCTGTAAAAAAAACCTTCTTAAAACTGTTGACAAGAATTTAAGACATACATGTAAAAATTAAAAATAAATGTATACATGTATATATTAATCCCTTGCCATCACATTTTGTTTAAATTAATTTCTGATTCAAATTTGACTTTGGAAGTTAAAGAGATCATCTGTTCTGATGCAGGCCAAGAAAAGAAAAAAAATTAAAAAAATCAATCAGTTAAAATTTTATTCTTTATGATTTTTCATATTTATTTTTCAATTTGCTGAACAACTCCTGTTCAAATACAAATACAGTTACAAAATTGCCTCCTTTTCCCTGCTCCTTACAGTAGCTTCACAACATAAATAGATTCTCATACTGGAGCCATGGTCAGGGACGACCGTCCGTCCAATGAGTTATAAATTCTCGGACCCGTTTATCCTCGTATTTTTTTTAGCCTCCGTAACTTGCTCGGACTTGCGAGACGGCCTTTTTAATGCCTTTCATGGTCTCGCACTTTCTGACAGTGAAGCCATGTATATCAAACGATTTTGTGATCAAAATTATGTGTAGACTTTCTAAAAGAAAACAAAAACTGGTTCCACTTCTTCATAAAATTAACGGTAACCAGTCACTGAAGTCGTCCTAATTACCAACCGTCTAAAATACACAAGATGTCAAGCGGGCAGTTACGAATTAACATCTTCCGACGCAAAAATGTTCAATGTTTTTTTTATTTTCTGTTATGATTATATTTTATTCAGTCTTTGCAACATAAATCAATCAATATATACTAAAATTTGACATTTTCAAAACACGTGGTTCTGACCGTTTCGCGCTTTTTTTTTATTTTGAACAATCGGTTATTAGGGAGACCGTCAAAACTGGTCAACGGAATTTTTGCAAGGAAGAGAGTATCAGTTTATTAATATCCATTGCGTTGTGTGACATTCTGCGTTAACTAATTACGGTAACGATTGAAAAAGTGCACACAGATATGCACTAGAGCGGTCGGACTATCGGCAGTGTACGTTTACTAGTCCGAGCTTATTTAAACTAGACTCGGGCTTCGGGCTACTGCTTAACGTCGCAGACTGCAATTATGTGCTAATATCAAAATTTCAAGCGTTATTTGGACAATAACAGTGTTAAACTCATTTGTGTAACCCGTTAAAAGTTCCCGACCTGTCCAGATAGTGGTGGAAAAAATTAAGAAGTAGAAATTGCCAGAAACAGGTTGGGAACAAACCCCCTGGATGGTGATTATACCTGTATAGAGGGATAAACCTTCTATAGAGGGATAAAATTATCCCTCTATAGAGGGGTATTTTTGTTTAGACTGGATTTAAATAAAAACAGGGCAGAATGGCATTCTCTACTTATTATGGCAGTAACCTGCAACAGTTGATGCACCAATTGATGTACTTAGTTTAATATGCACATGCCCAGTTTGCTGCTTATCTGACTAAATATAAAATCTATTGTTCACCATGATTGAAAGCTGTGATGATCAGGTAAATTCTACTCACTTATGCCTCACTGAACAGAATTTCTATTGTTAGATTTAACATGAAATTTAAAGGTCAACTATTCCTTTTGATGTTGATCAGGTGTTCAGATAGGTATACAATAGATTTCAAGTTTTGTCACTTTAGCAGAAAACGGGTTATCCAAATTCTTAGTAAAGTGCATATGTTGATGCACCTACTGCTAGAGATTGTAGCCAATATAATTAGAAAATGCCATTCTGCCCTAATTTGCTTTAAATCCAGTGCAAACACAAATACCCCTCTATTGAGGGATAATTTAAATTATCCCTCTATAGAAGGTTTATCCCTCTTTACAGGTATAATCACCATCCAGGGGGTTTGTTCCCAACCTGAGAAAGGCAGAATGATGCAATTGTGAAATATTTCTAAATATATAATTTAAAACAAAACAAATATGACAGACATGAACTAATGACATCCACTGAACTCCAGGAATCTGGGATAGACACACATGTTTATAATATGTCCGTTTTTAATGGATTGGATGTGAAACTTACAAAATAATTTGAGACAGGCCTCTGTCTCTTGCTTGGTTAACATAATTTGAAAGTAAATATACAACACATTACACCTGAACTCAATGTAACTGTTAAAAGATGTATTTTTTATCAGTGGATGTAAACAGACAACGCTAACTCATTTTTTAGCATATGATTTTTTCTCTGTTTACATTTTTCACGCTGTCCATTGCCTCATTTTCGCGGGGAATATTTACTTCCGGTTCATTTTAAAAAGTAATAATTCGAACAAATCCGTTACAGATTTGACTATCCGTGATCAACTAAGATGGTTTGCCAAAAATCTTTAAAAAAAAATAATTAACTTTTATTTATAATCAGGAACTGGTCATTTACAGCAAATAGTGAAAGGAATAAAGGGTCTTAAAAGGATTGGAGAGGGAAAGAGGGTGTTGATTCATTTTTTTTTAAACTCCAGATATTTCAAATTGCAAACATTTTAGCTATTTCAATGAATACTATCAGTAAAACAGTGGCTGATTATTCAACAGAAGTTGGAAACCCTATGAGATCTCACTAAACGAATCCTCAGTTACATGATTAATAGCAAAACTCATTAATGATAATTTATTTCATTAGTTCAAGTTAGAAGACTATTAAGTTGGACTTTTTCGATATATCTTAATGTGAATAATGACGTGGCGATAAGTATTCTGTCAACCCACACCCAATGCTTCCCCTGAAAATGAACATGTGCAGAATGCAGTCCAGAGACAATGGCATGGAGCTTGGATTCCAATAATACAATCAAGACTAGAACCCAGAGTCCAGAATCCCGCAAGTTAATTTTTCACAAATATATATATACACAATCGACATCTAAAGCAGAGGTAAAATTTTCTATTTTAGCCATGCAGTTAGTAACTTTTCTTTCATTTTCTTTTTACATGTCTTCATAATTTTCTATTTTGCTTTTAATACGCTAACACGCTTTCTCATGAAATGAGTGCCATGCAGACATCAGTTTTAACATCAGCATGAATATGTAACAAAAAAGGAACAACATACAAAGTCGCATTGTTATCTTGCATCTTAGCTAGCCAAGGGTTACGATTCGCTTCCCTCCTCTCCACCCTTGCCTGGCGAAGATGGTTATCTTGAGACAGTAATATATGTTATAAAGAATAAAAAGAGAAAAAAACAGACAATAAACATATATTATAATGAGATTTCTAACTTATAAAAGATAAAGAATGATCTTGAGGCATAACGTATAAAAATAGAGAAAAAAACCTTTATTGGTGATTTTAATGAAATTTTGTCGTTTTTTGTTATTATCTTGAATATTATTATAGATAGAGATAAACTGTACACAGCAATAATGTTCAGCAAAATAAGATTCACAAATAAGTCAACATGACCAAAATTGTTAATTGACCCCTTAAGGAGTAATTGCCCTTGATAGTCAATTATTAATAACATTTTTCATAAAATATTTTCCACTGTTATTACTGGGCCACGTTCATAATAGATAGAGATAATTGTAGCAACAAGAATATTCAGTAATGTAAGATCTGCAAACATATCACCATCACTAAAAACACAATTTTGTCATGAATTTATCTATGTCCATTGTTTAATATGCACATAGACCAAGGTGAGCGACACAGGCTCTTGCGAGCCTCTAATTTAAACTACCCTCGTTGTCAATTTCTAGATGTTATTCAAGATATAAGACGATTTTCCTGTGTCTTATTTCCTTTATTTCAAGTTCGATTAAATATATGCGTTCAACATAGTCACAACATACTGACTCATTTCGTGAGAAGACAGCATTTATATAGCGAAACGTGAAGTTCAAAACATGTACTCATATGAAGCAGAAGTAACAAATTTTCGTTTTAACGAAAAAATAAAAAGCATTTTGCATAATTCTTGATTTTCACTTTCCGAAAATAATATCATGTCAGTCAAAGGGGCCTCTTTGACCGAGTGGTCTAAGTTTTTCAAATTCTGTATCAATACAAAACTTACGCTGCGATTTCGAAACTCGCGCGTGGTAAATTCATTTGACTCCCATCTTAATAGACTTGGATAGTCAGCTTTCCTACCGAAGTTCATAAATATTTTTTATAATTATTGATCGACACTGAGTATCGAAATCGTGCGACATATTACTGTTGAATTCCTATATATCATTTTCATAAGAATTTGACATTACATTACAAGAATTGTCCACATGTGAGCAATAACAAAGCAATATTCTATATAATTAAGATTTCCAATGGCATAACTCTGATAAAAAAATAAGTTGGCACTGCTTTCAAACTTACCAAAACAAATGCTTATATTAGTTTCGTGAAGATTGGACAAGAATTGCACATGCCTGCAGACGCATGACAGACGGATGGAAGCTTGATATTTCTTTACCCCCTGTAATGTGTCGAGACAATAAAACGGAGAGAAAATAGAGCGTTAGAATATATAGGCAAGGTTGATAAAGAATACAGAAAAACTTAAACGAAGAGCCCCTCTTCAAACCCTATGTAATATAGACACTTCTATAGCATTCCAAAAAAATATTTATTATATTTTGTGTTTATGTTACATCCTAGAAGTCGGTGTTTCCCTTACAATGATTCTCAAAAGAAAAAAAAATGCGTGACTTTTATAAATAATTGTATTTAAAGAAGAAAATGTGTTACAGGTGGCACTGCAGACCTGACTGTTTATGAAAAGCTTAACGACGGGAGATTAAAGGAAATATGTCGGGCATCTGGTGGTGATTGTGGAGGAACATCCGTTGACATGGCATTTTTAGATTATTTAAAGCAGATAACGGAAAAATGTATTATTGATGCTCTTCAACACGAAAATCCAGAAGAATTCCTTGATCTTGTGAGGGAATTCGAAATGAAAAAGAGAAATTTAGATCCGAATACAACTGGCCTTGTAAACATGACAATTCCGTTCACAACTATTGATTTTCTTTGCAAAAAGCATGCAAAAACGGATTTGGCGTCAATGATTTCAACAGCTTCTGGTGTTGTGATTCGTCGTGATAAAATACGAATTGATGCCGAGATTTTTAAATCTTTTTTTTTGGAGACCTAGTAGTAAAATTGTCGAAATCATCAAAGAAATACTTAGTCGAAACCCAGCTGAAGGTATAACAGCAATGATTCTAGTAGGTGGTTTTGCAGGTTGTCGTATTATTCAGGATGCTATCAAAAAGGAGTTTCCGTCTATTAAGACCATTATACCCGAGGACTGTGAGCTATCCGTATTGAAAGGAGCAGTAATATATGGCCATAAACCAGATGTTATAACTGCAAGAGTTGCCAAACATACTTACGGCTTAGGATATCGTGGAACTTTCGATCCAGATAAGCATGATCGCAAATATCTCAAAGAGGTTGACGGAAAGGAAAAGTGTAGGAGACTTTTACACATCCTAATTAAACGCGATGATGTCATTCCTGTTGAAAAAGTAATTAAATACAAATATAGAGGCAGGAATGAGTATAGGGACTTTTTTATCAATTTATACAAAAGCGATATTTTTATGCCTATATATGTTCAATTTTTTAATATTGTTTTCGATTCTGGTAAAATTCCAGAAGCATGGTTAGTTGGTAACATTATTCCTTTTTATAAAAATAAAGGTGATACAAAAAACCCAGAAAATTATAGACCTATCACAATTCTAAGCTGCATGGGAAAGCTATTTACTTCAGTTTTGAATTCAAGACTATCCACTTTTTTGGAAAATTACTTATTGTTAAATGAAAATCAATCAGGATTTAGAAAAGGCTATTCAACCATAGATAGTATTTTTGTCCTACATATTCTTTTTGAACTATTGAAGATGCGAAAGAAAAAACTTTTTTGTGCTTTTATAGACTTTGCTAAAGCCTTTGACACAGTTTGGCGATCTGGTTTATGGCAAAAACTTCTGGAGAATTTTATCAGTGGAAAAATGTATGATACCATTGTAAATATGTATAGTAACATTAAATCAAGAATTTTTGATGGTAGTGTATTTTCAGAGTATTTTCCGTGTAATGTCGGTGTACGTCAAGGCGAAAGCCTCTCACCTTTATTATTTTCACTGTATATTAATGATCTTGAACATTTTTTAAAAGAACAAGATGTAGAAGGGTTAAAAACAGTATCCGATGATATTGAAAATGAGCTAGACTACTATTTAAAATTGTTTCTGATTCTGTATGCAGATGACACAGCTCTTTTGGCAGAGTCAAAAAATGACTTACAAAAGCAGCTTGACTCTTTGTATAACTATTGTGAACTTTGGAAATTGAAGGTTAATGTAAATAAAAGTAAAATTGTAGTTTTTTCAAAAGGTAGACCATTATCAAATATAGAATTTAAATATAATGATACTGTTTTAGAAATTGTAAATGAGTTTACGTACCTTGGTGTTATTTTTTCTAGAACAGGAAGTTTTTCTAAGGCAAAAAAGGCACAAGCAGAAAAAGCCACACACGCTATGTACGATGTTATCCGCAAAGGTCGAAAACATAATTTATCTATAGAATGCCAACTCGATCTTTTCGATAAAATTGTTAAGCCTATTTTATTGTATGGAAGTGAAGTTTGGGGAGTCGGCAACATTTCTGTTATTGAAAGGGTCCACCTTAAATTCTGTAAAATTTTGTTAAATGTAAAGAAGTCAACGCCAGATTTCATGATTTATGGAGAACTGGGAAGATATCCTTTGGAAATTGATATCAAGTTGCGGATTTTAAATTACTGGTCGAAACTTATGTGTGGAAAGCAAGAAAAACTTCCTGTTATTTTGTATAAATATGCATATAAAAAGTATGGGATGAGTATTCCATGGCTTAATAATATAAAATCTATTCTAGATAGTTGTGGACTGTCATATGTTTGGAATTCACAGTACTTTGTTAGTAATACATGGTTATATAATAAGGTTAAAGTTTGTGTTGTAGACCAATTCAAACAAAATTGGCACTCTATCTTATTAGAATCGCCAAAAGCTATTAATTATCGTCTATTCAAAGATAATGCTGAAAGAGAAAACTATTTTAAGATACTAGATGATAAAAATATTATTACTTTTTGTAGATTCAGGATACTCAGTCATAAACTTCCTATTGAAACTGGAAGGTGGAAAAATATACCTAGAGAAAATCGAAATTGTAAACTTTGTTATTCAGGAGATATTGGGGATGAATTCCACTATATTTTTAATTGTTCGAAATTTAATCATGATAGAGAAAAATTTTTGAAACCATATTATCTAAATAGACCAAACGTATTGAAATTTCATGATTTGATGAATACTAGAAACATCAGTATGTTGAATCATTTGTGCAAATTTATCAAACTGATTAATAAACAGCTGGACTCTTAGGGGAAACATTGTTAAATGTATTTTTTTTATATAATATTGTATACATGCATAATGTGTTTTTTTTATATTACATGTAGCTGGAAATATTTTTCCAGTTGTAGATCATACATTTGTATTAATTCTGACTTTATGTTATATTATAAATGTTTATAATATCTCTGTACCATGGATTTTGGTTTATGAGAATAAAGATATATATATATCGGGAAAATCCATTGTATACAGACGAAGAAGGATGTTCCTTCTTAGGTAGATTGGAAATGGAAAAAACTGATTCAAGTGCGAATTCTAAACAATCATTTAATGTTGAAACAATGTTTGGGGAAACAGAAGTTCATGTTACTTGTACAGAATTAGATACGGGCTTGATTTGTAAGGGGACATTTGATATGATTTGATCAAATAGTTAAAACATTTTTACTGAGTTCATTGAGAACTTTTATCATTTAATTGCGTTATACTGAAACGCCCATTATAATCTCAATAGTTTCTAGATTCATGGACTGAAAATCATGAATATGTTTTTGAGAGTTTTATTTAGTCAGTCAGAACATTTTCAGTGTACTTGTGATTGCATTGTTTAAAATTTGAACAGTGTTTTAAACAGCTAAGCAGAAGTTGATTTGTTGTGTTTAATTCAAACCTGTGTACGTTTATATTTATTAATAATCAAACTACTTAATAATTACAAATGCATTGCTCATCAGCTTTTGACAGTAAGGCAACCAAGTATAACTATTAAAAGGATATTTCGAAATGTCACCTTCAAAAATATGAAAGTTATAACCCTATTGCTTTATTTGTTAAATCTTGCAATTTTAAGCCTCCGTAGCTATTTTGTCAATACTATACTTTACCCTGTCTGATGCTGGAAAACTGAAAACACCTTTGATTGGATGTTAGAGTGCACTGGTTCTAAAAAAAGGTTAGGTTCACTTAGCACAAAAAGAGGTACTTTTGATCTGAACAAACAGAACAAATATGCACACTTGTTTTAATTTCATATATCATTTTGCTTGCTATATTGACATCTAATTTGAGTAATTTTCCAGTCTAGCAAAGATAAAAACATAAAGCTTTAAAAAATTATAATTTCATTAGATTATAGCACACATTTGGATGGTTGTAACATATGCGATATACGGAAAGTTTCATATGTACAATTTGAGGTGACCAATATGAGACTCTTTTCACGTTCTTATTTATTTATACTTTCTCAGATTTTATACAAGTACACAGAGATCACAACCGTAGCCAGGGGTGGGGATGGCGAGAGGTTCGTACAAACCTTCTTGACCATGAAAAAAAATGACCACCCGTAAGTGGGTTGCCTGATTCGTTTGAAAATGTCGGGGCAGATAGATCGAAACCTGATTAACATTTTACCAATGTTAGATTTTTATCTGCAATGCTTATGTTTCAGAGATATAAGCCTAAAACTGCATTTTAAATCTATATTTATTTTTTTGCCATTTCGGCCATGATGAGTGGCAAGCAGTGTCATCGGACACAATTTGTACACAAGATACCCTCATGATGATTGTGGCCAAGTAGTTTCATTGAAGAAGATTTTTGTAAAAGTTAATGGACGACGTAGACGAGACCGACGGACGCCAAGTGATGAGAAAAGCTCATTTGGCCCATTGACCCAGGTAAGTGAAAACCTCACAATATAATTTGCCAAAAATCTATTTTATCGGTATAGACCAGTCATAAATTACATGTTTCATTGAGGTCATTAACAGACAATGCCAAAAACAATGAATGAAAAAATGACAAAGAAAGGTGAAAATACTGCAACAATTAGAGGGATGTTAACACCAACAACTTTTGTTTCATAAACAATAGTTAATCCAATATGATTACTAACAACACAAATTCATGTGGCCTTTTGAAATGTTAAGGGTATAATTTTAAAGTTTGAATCTTATATGCCTTTCAGAAATGCAAATCAACCCACTATTTCATAGCCCATTGCTTTTTTTTTTTATTAAATTTTGCAATTACAAGCCTTCATAACTATTCTGTTAAATCAAATGACACCCATTTTATTTCAAAACTATATATCTTACCCTGACTTGTGCTGAGACATTCAACATACATGTAAATGAACATTATAGAGCACCGGTTCTTTGAAGTTAGGTAGCACAAAAATATGTACTTCTCCTTCGTCTCTTTATTATTTTTAAAGTGAAACTTTTAACATCAGGACTCTACAGTTATCTCAAGATCTTAAGCTTTCATTTGTTTCATATAAAAATTACCAAAAAAAATGTTTTATTGACATACAAAGTTAAAGCTACGCATAGGTATGTTCAAATATGTACTACATTCTTAAATATTCTTTCAGTGGTACTATATTAATGTTTTCAGATATTCAAATTATGACAATACAATTATTTTTTAGCTAACTGATAATGCTGTTGTTATTTATTTATTTTGATCTGTATATTTTTTAAATCCTTTATCAAAGGGTTTGTATATACGATAATGATAGAAAGTTGCAGGTAGTTACAACGTGTCTGACACAATAAACATCTACCGACGCTAATGGTGTGTACTGAAGAAAAAATATAATTGTCAACTGCAAAATGAAGACGTTTAAATTCTCAACCGACCTATTACAATCGACAAACTATATTTATATTTTATACTTTTAAAAACAAACAAAATAAAAAGGCATAGAGACAAAGAACATTAGCAAAAATGAAAGACAAGAATAAAAATTAAATTGTTTTTCAATAGCACAATAACGGTGACATATAAGTACAGAGCCCCGTCATATTTATCAAAGATCGAAACACCAAAAGGCACATAGACAAAGCATATTAGCAAAAAGGAAAGACAAAGATACGAAAAGTATCATAGAACAATACCACAATGACGAAATGTACAAGTACCGAACCACGTCATATATTTATCAATAAAAATAAACTGAAAAGTAAAATTAATATCCATAATGTCAAATAAAGGTTAAGATGATTAATAACGTCAGCACTCAGAATCTATATTTCACAACAATCGTATATTATTTGTTAAGCTGGTAAGGAATATTTATCAATAGGTCTTAGTAACTTCCGATGAAACTTGTTAGAAGAGTGACGAGTCGTTCTTTGACCAATCGTTTATCAACTTTCTGCTCAGACACTGGTGACTTGTTACAAAGTCGGAATAAGAGATTCAAGCTCTTGAATACTGGATAAATTGAGAAATGTATACCCTATATTCAGGTAAAGTTTGCATGTTGCTACAAGGTGGGGGAAGTTGATAATTTCAAAATTAAAATCATCTCAGTTGTCAAGGATTCTGGTACTGAGATGACCGTGTACTGTTAAGTCTGTTTTTTTGTAATATCTACTTTACATGACTCTGCATTTATGTATGCCGTCATACTTTGAATGACAAAATTATTTTATGTCTACCTGTGCGAATTTCAAACGCGCAATTTTACACCAGTACTGAAAACCTTCAATCCTTTAGGGGTAGATTTTACATAGATAAATAAAATCGTTTAAGATAAGCAAACTGAGGATGTTAAATTTGATGTATGCCTTTTTGTGCTTCTTCGTTACATTTGTTGTTTTTATAGTGATTACGATGATAACACAATGTTGACTGCTGTACCCTATTTTTGACATTTTTACTTATTGAGTATGTTTGTTTTGTTCACGCATCGTTGACAATGTAATGGAATTTGATGCGACTGTCATACAAGTGAGAGGTTTAGTTAGCTAAAGACCAGGTTCAATCCACCATTTTCTACATGAGAAAATGTCTGTACCAAGTCAGGAATATGACAGTTGTTATCCATTCGTTTGATGTGTTTTGACTTTTGATTTTGCCATTTGATTTTGGAATTTCCTTTTTGAATTTTCCTCGGAGTTCAGTATTTTTGTGTTTTTACTCATATGTAAAAATGTGGTGGAGGAAGTTGTGTCTGTTGTTTCTTTGATTACAAGTTATTGGGATATATCAATAAAATTCAATCATAAAAGTTTGGATTGTTATTGAAAAGAACAACATCAATATATCTGAAAGTGAATTTAAGTGACCTGTCTTCTTTTATCTTCTTGTTTTTGACAAGTGTCTAAAGGAACTCCGATTCATATGAAAATAAGAAGAGTTCGGCAAAGAGAGGCGCACAGTTCGTTTCCATAGGAATGCCGACAATTTGTTGAAAAAGTCTACCTCCAAATTCAACAAATATGTTCTCGATAAGAAACTCCAGCATACTGATCACTTGTTCTTCTGTGTAGCATGTTTTACCCTTTTGTTTTTCACTATAATTCCAAATTCTTTTACATGACATTCGTAGTAATACGATTTACATACAAAGACAATATTATTTGAAGCTTTGTCCGCAGGAACAACACAATACTTATCATGAAGAGATGATATACATTTCACGGGCTCTTTGTCTCTAAAAACGGACTTTGGTCGCTCATTCACACAGTTTTTCAACTTATGAATGCGACGTATTATCAGAGACCTGATAGTTTTGACCCATTCTGCCAAAGTGTCCAGTTCAACTTCTTCTCTATAATCCCATGCTATGTCGTAGTCCTTCATGGAATCCATAATTATTTTGAAGTTATGGTTCCAATTGATGTGTTGGGGCTATCTGAACTTAGGCACATGAGAAATCACCTTTCGGAGATTTCCATGTTGAGTTATGTTTAGATCCCCAATTATAACATGGCCAGAGGGGCTGTAATTATAAGGCGAGTGGGAACAGTCACATGTTGGAGGGTGTCTTAGGTATTGTTCTAAATCAAGGTCATGCAATGCTTGTTTATAGATATTATTATTATTATCATTATTTACAGTGCTTTTATAGTAAAATACTTTAGGTGTAATGGTTTTGGTGTAACTTTAGGAAACTATGGGAACAGACTGACTTTGAAAATAAATAGGAATTTTAGATGTTACCTCCTTGAGATGTAGGAAGTTGCAGATGTTGATCGAATCAATTCCTCCATTGTTAAAATAAAAAGGAAGGGATATCCTCTTTTCGTCATGTAAAGGTTCCGATCTTACTGGTTTGAAAAGACGGAAAAAAGCTACATCACAAATAATACTGACTAGTCTGTACATTGAAGAAAACGTATTGGTGCATCTTTTGTCAAGTGCATAATCTCTCAAACATTTATGAAAATTAACTGGCAATGAAATTGTTTTTAGTTCTCATGTTATGTAACCCTAGTGGATCACTGGGGTAAAGCTGATGACCGTAACTGCATTCACGGTCATCCCAAGATGTCGGACGTAAAATTAGGTCAGTATTTGTATTGTCTGTTAAGGTGTTTCTACATCATTTTCTTTACAAAGCATACATTGGTACGATGTAAATTTATAAAAGATTCACACGGAAGTCACAAATCTCTACCGAGGAACGTGTATAGAACGGGAAATTGGATTTGAAAAATTCGCTAAGATGACCGTAAATCATCTTTAAAATATTTTCAAGATGACCGTAACATATAATTAGGATGACCGTGATTGGTAAAATGATGACCGTAATTTCGAAAGGATGACCGTAACTTTCATAGTATAACCGTCATTTCTAAGAAATATCCGTATTTGTATTACCTTTTTTGTATCAAATAGTTAATCGTGTTGGGGTGAGACGTATTTATAAGACAACATTATCATAAAGGTAGACAAAAATAAGACGTGCTTCAAATACATGGTTCGTCATATGTAGCTTCCAACTACAAGCCAAAAGATTTTTTTTTATTTCTGAGATTTTTATTAATTTTATATAATAAATACAGCTTTTTAAAAATGCCAAAAAGGCAATGGATGTACAGCCATTTATATTATATCGTTTCAAATACCATTGCAGATTTTTTGTTTTTGTTAATTTCAGATACGTGTTATCAATTTTCCACTTGCAATAAAATTGAGAATGGAAATTGGGAATGTGTCAAAGAGACAACAACCCGACCAAATAAAAAAACAACAGCAGAAGGTCACCAACAGGTCTTCAATGTAGCGAGAAATTCCTGCACCCGGAGGCGTCCTTCAGCTGGCCCAAGTTCACCTCATCTAATGTAGACAGCATTTTAATACACACTATAGACAATCTTGTTGGTCCACAAACATTTAGTTTTAGGAAGAAAGTTTTGGATAAAAACACTGGTCATACTGCATATCTGTCCGTACATTTCGGAGTTGAAGTCACAAAACTTAAAATGATGTAAGGAAAAGGTTATAAGCCAAATATAAATTTAGATAAACATGTTTTTAAAATACTCCGACCAAACTAGTGAAGGTGAGCTCCAGCAAAATAGATCCTAAAATAGTCTTGTATAAATAGCGAATTTCAAAGGGGAGCCTTGTAAATTGTATAAACAGAAAACAGAATTGTTTTTTTTATATATATCAAGACAAATCAAGATTTAATTCTGCTCCTCTGGAACCATACACATGGGCTCAATTACCGGATATTCATAATGTTTAAGGTTCATCTGAATGAATTAAGAATATGGCCATTTTTTACACACACATATCTATTAAGAGAACAGACAAACTGATGCATCTTGGAAAGTATTAAGGATTATGTACCCTTGTGTTGCTTCAATGCTAAATATATGGAAATTTTGTAGAAATCCACAGCCTCTATCCTTGTTCTATCATATTTGGCAATTTAATGACCGATAGATATAGGATTAATGCATGCAGTGCTAGCATTGATTTCCTTAAAAAAAGTTTATTAATGTAGTTATTGGTTAGAACAAATAAAAATATGGACCAAATGAAGTACACCTTTTAGGGTGCGCTCGACTTTAGTTACTCTGCACGAGGTATTTTGAAATTTACAGGTTGGTTAGAACTTTTTGTAAAAAAAAAACCCTAACACATCATAGAAAAGCAAGTGAGTAATCTATGTTTCAAATTTTATAACAAAAATCTCTTTATTAAAGGCAGTGGATTTTCTATAAAAATCTTGGTTTATTTGCAACAAAGTACTCTTTTTCTATTAAATGCTAGGCAACAGTAAATAATAATGCTTTGCATCAAGTTTTCCCCTAGTATATGTTTAAAATGGACTGTATCTAGTATTCATTATATCTGTAGTTTTGATACAATTGATGTTTAAAAAATTCGTTCAAAAATGGCTACAGTAAGGTACATAAACCTTAAAGCATGACAGGACCTTTAGATATGTAATAGTTATATAAAGTCTATGTTTGAGAAAAAAAAACCTAACTTACCTGGGTTTTGAGTTGCATTTTTTTTAAATATGCAGAAGATAGCAAAATAAACAGACATACGAGTTTCATTTGATACGCTCCACTCAGTTTCACAGTTAAAATCACCTATTGTTTGCAGGTGTCTATTGTCTATATATAGTGTTCATTTAAATCAAAACTACTCACAACATCGATTATACTATTTACTATCATTTTCATATCAACCTTAACTACGCCAAATAGTTCTAAAGAACTAACCGAGCCTCTATTGCGACAAACTCAACAAAAAACAATGCATACAAATATGGATTTTTCTTTCAATTGACGGTTATCCTTTTAAATTTAGTCATTCTTTATAAATTACGGTCATCCTTAACAATTTACGGTCATCTTTTAACCAATTACGGTCAGCCTTGTTATGAATTGCTAATCATGTTACGGTCATCTCGATTACGATTTACGGTCATCCTAGCGAATTTTCAAATCCAAATTCCCGTTTTATACACGTTCCTCGGTAGAGATTTGTGAATTCCGTGTGAATCTTTTATAAATTTACATCGTATCAAAGTATGCTTTGTAAAGAAAATGATGTAGAAACACCTTAGCAGACAATAAAAATACTGACCTATTTTTTCATCCGACATCTTGGGATGACCGTGAATGCAGTTACGGTCATCAGCTTTACCCCAGTGGTGGATGATGAAGATGTGAAAGAAGGTCATCAAAGCTTCCACAAGGCGATCTCGATTTGGAAAACTTGTTTACATTAGGCCAATGGTAATGTTTTTGCCCATGACTACGTTGTTGTCGTAAAGTAGTATTAAATTAACTCATTACAGTTACATCACTGCAGGCATGACCTTGCAAATTTCCTACTCCTTTGACATTATCATTTCAACCATACGGCATTGCAGTCCCTAATTCCCTTATCCAGAAATTTTCTCTATCATTACAGAAAGGAGAACTTAGTACAGGGCTATTTGTGAGGTGATAATTTTTTCGATGATGCGTACTTTCATATGTAAAGACGGATCATGGTCTGGTTGATTAAAATTGTTTTAAAGAACCCTTAATTGCGAATCTTCATTATCAGACCCGTGTTGATTCATAATTTTACGCAAAGTTTGACGAGTTCACCAACATAAAGTAATTCACTCAAAGTACATTCGATTCCGTACACGACATAATCCGTGGAACATTCCAGAGACTCGAAAGATTTAGTACAATATGTTTTAGATGTTAAATTACTGATAAAATCAGGAGTCATGATTTACATATCACATGTCTTACACGTGCTCCTTTTTACCTTTTTTATGTTTACAAGAAGAAATTATAGGTGTTGATTCACTTCTAGCATGTGTCTTTAAACAGTCGAAAATATTGACGCAACATGGTTTTAATTTATGAAAAGTATCTGAATTATTAAAATAGTAATAACCTTCTGGCTGAACATAAGTCAAATCAGGGATATCCCGGAGGATATTCAGTGGAACACACAAATCAAATGCTACAGTGTTCCGAGTAGGACCTTGGTAACCCGTCCCAGCCGCATTTTTCATGCAAAAAGCTACCAAGTTAATGATGCCCTCGGGGAATAATCCACCAGCAGTAAATTATTTGAATGTATGTGTTAATACAATGTCATTAGAATATAACCTTTTAATGTATAATTACAGTATTAAAGTCCAAAATAGTGTAATTAAAGCAGCAAATTAAATAATAAAAATTAGTGAATGCGATCCTTTTTTTACTATAATTGCAATAAATTATCACTGTAAGTGCAAATATTACTGTTGTGGAATTTTGAAGGTGGGATGAATTTTCATTGTTGTTTTATATTTTAATTCGACATGCAACAACTGCAAATAGTTTTTAATTCAATATTATATTCATTTTATTTGACAATTTGAAGTGCAAGCTAGTCGTAGATGCCTTCTTGAATATACACAAGTATAACCGCGTTCATATCATACATATTATAATATTGTTGGTGAGTTTGCTATTAACCTGTCATAGATTCAAAATATTACTGGACCAGAACTTCATAAATATAACGTATTTTACGGCGAATTTTCCTTTAAAGGTTTTATTACCTCATCATATATACCGGGATTAATTTTGTATTTACGCCAGACGCGCGTTTTGTCTACACAAGACTCATCAGTGACGCTCATAACAAAATATTTATAAAGCCAAATATATCTGAAAGTGAATTTAAATGACCTGGCTTCTTTTATCTTCTTGTTTTTGACAAGTGTCTAAAGGAACTCCGATTCATATGAAAATAAGAAGAGTTCGGCTACGAGAGGCGCACAGGTCGTTCCCATAGGAATGCCGACAATTTGTTGAAAAAGTCTACCTCCAAATTCAACAAATATGTTGTCGATAAGAAACCCCTGGATACGGATCACTTTGATAGAACTAATTTCAGAAAAAGACCGAGATTTAAAAGTTGAAGAGCATTGAGGATCCAAAATTCAAAAAAGTTGTGCAAAATACGGTTAAGGAAATCTATGCCTGGGATAAGAAAATCCATAGTTTTTCGAAAAATTTAAAGTTTTGTAAACAGGAAATTTATAAAAATGACCATATTATTGATATTCATGTCAACACCGAAGTGTTGACTACTGGGCTGGTAATACCCTTGGGGACGAAACCTCCACCAGCAGTGGCATCGACCCAGTGCTGTTATAAATAGTTTTCAAAGGTACCAAGATTATAATTTAGTACGCCAGGCGCGTTTTTCGTCTACATAAGACTCATCAGTGATGTTCATATCAAAATATTTATAAAGCAAAACAAGTACAAAGTTGAAGAGCATTATTCAATGACGCTCGAATCCCAAAAAGTTAATAAGGCCCCAAAAACGTACCCTCGGGAAATCAAAACTCCACCAGCAGTGGCATAGACATAGTGGTTGTAAAAGTTTTTAAAATTTGTCACGCCGTGTCATACATATTTCCTACATACATATATTATAATATAATAGCTATATATAATGGAGTGTGTGTTAGACAAAGAACTTATCTGTGTCCATTACTTTAGGAATATATTTCATTATGGTATAATACTACACCCATAACGGGAGGGGTTGTGGTTGATATTCATATGATCAAGACATAATCTTTTTATCAGTTTAATTGAAGTCTGAAGCTGTCATGTCAGTAACTGCTAGTTGTCCTTTGGTAATGTATGATTAAATGTTATTTTGTTTAGTTTCTTTTGTTAACTATTCTGACATTGGACTCGGACTTCTTTTAATCTGAGTTTTACTATGCGTATTGATGTGTGGTTGTTTTAAAGGTATAGGATAAGGGTTGATATATTCCAACAAGTGTATAACCACTTCGCATGTTTGAGCCTGTCCCAAGTCAGGAGCATTTGGCCTTTGTTAGTCTTGTATGATTTGTAATTTTATAGATATAGGAAGATGTGGTGTGAGTGCCAATGAGACAACTCTCCATCCAAATAACAATTTAAAAAAAAAGTAAACCATTATAGGTCAATGTACGGCCTTCAACGCGGAGCCTTGGCTCACACCGAACAACAAGCTATTAAGGGCCCCAAAATTACTAGTGTAAAATCATTCAAACTGGAAAACCAACGGTCCAATCTATATAAAAAAAGAAGAGAAACGAAAAACACGTATAAATTACATAAACAAACGACAACTTCTGTACATCAGATTTCTGACTTAGGACATATGCAAACATTTGCAGCGGGATTAAACGTTTTAATGGATCCAAACCGTCTCCCTCTTTCCTGAAACAATAGCATAACATCACAACATAGAAAAACACACGATAAAATATCAATTGGCCATTTATATATTTCGGAGTTAAGTATGACATCCATTATCACTGAACTAGTACACATTTTTGTTTAGGGACTGGGGGTTCAGTGGCCGAGTGGTCTAAGTAGTTACAACTGTTACCACAAGCCAGTTAACACTGATATTGTGTGTTCGATCCGCGCTCGTGAAGGTGCACTAGACTTCAATCTCAATTAACTAGGATTGTCAGTTTTCCTATCGTAGGTCGGTGATTTTCTCCGGGCACTCCGACACGAAATAACCAAAAAGCGGTGCCAAAAGTGGCGTTAAAAACACAAAAATTAAAAGTCAAATTCATTAAAGGCCACCTAAAGTTCGCATTGTTAGTTTCAGGATGTTTGCTGCTCTTTTTTCAGGTTGTTGTCTCTTTGACACATTCCCCATTTCCATTCTCCATTCTCCATTTTATTTTGAATCTAAGATCATTTTGTGAATGCTCTTTGTAATCTTAATAAAGGCAACAGTAGTATACCGCTGTTGAAAGTTCATAAATCGATTGAGAAAAGAACAAATATGGGTTACAAACTAAAACTAAGGGAAAAACGTCAAATAAAAGAGGAGAACTACGATACAGCATAAACACTAAAATGTAACACACAGAGAAACGAACTATAATATAACAATAGCAATTTTCCTGATTGGGACAGGACATTTTTAGAAAAAAACTGGTGGGTTGAACATGGTTTTGCGGCTAGCCAAACCTTGCGCTTTTATGACAATGTTAAATATGACATTAAAGTGACAACTTTACATGACAGGACTACAGTACAAATAAATGCAAGAACATCCAGAACAAAGAAATACAAAATAAACATTACAATAGGACATTTCGATATGCATTAGTTATCAAAGGTACCAGGCTTATAATTTAATACACCATACGTGCGTTTCGTCTACATAAAAATCACTAGTGACGCTCAGATCAAATTAGTAAAGAAAGCCAAAGTACAAAGTTAAATATCATTGGTGACACAAACAAAATACGTGCCAAATACGGTTAAGGTTATCTATGATTGGGATATGAAAATCCTCATTATTTAGAATAATTCTTTTTTTGCAAACAGTAAATTTATAAAAATAACCATACAATTGATGTTCATGTCAACACCGACTTACCACAGCATAAAAACAAAAAAGTAAAACAAAAACAAAACGAAAGCACATCTAACAGTTCAAAATAACCTTGCATTGTCGCCTACAGAAAAACTCTACGCTGCAAAATGACGTCACAGGTAAAAGAGACGTCACGATAATTTTGGAAAAGATTGATAAAGTTCAAATCTGGTTTGTAATTCTGAAATTTAATATATAATACAACAATTACATTTTAATTAATATAGAATTGTGTTAGAACCCAGAAAATTAACACACATCAATATCATTTCTTCTTTTATTTTAAAACCATGAATTTGTCGTCTGTTTATTTATCATTCGACATCAAAAATGTATTGCTGATACAGACAAAAAAAATTCTAGATTTGCACATTACATACACTGGTAACCATGTTTTAGTAGATTGTTTTTTAAAGTAAAAGTTTGTTTTTGTTCTTTAAATTCCGTTAAAAATACGTTTCAATTATAAGGAATTATAAGGTCTATTGTAAACCAAAAAAAAAAGACACAACATAGGAACACTCTTGTATGGAATGGATATAATTCGCAACATTATATTCTTTAACTTCTGTATTAATAGACTGTTCACATGAAACACTGTTAACAGATGTTTACCTTTTTCTGTTATATCGCCAAAACAAACTTTATACATTTTAATACTTTTACAAAACATACAGATATCGCAAGACCAAAATACACATTGCATATTAAAAGAACAAATAATTCATAGATCTGTTCACAATCATTCTGAAAATTATCCAATTTCCCCGCTGCCTTCCTCATTAAAGTCTATCAGCGGCTGGTCTGCCATTAAAACTTCTTCGTTACGCATTCTATACATAGGTCTACCGATTTTCTGCTTAAAATGTAATATGCCATGCTTGATGTACTTTGGTTGACCAAATTTGTGATTTTTAGCAGTGATACCCTTTGTCTTCTGTTTTACTAAATATGTTTGTGGTGTCTCTTCATCATCCGTTCTTATTATTTCATTATTTTGTTTTTTGGAGGACGTTATTTTTCTATGGAAACTGTGTTTGTTTTCAAGTTTTTTAATTTGATTAGATTTAACAGTATCTTCTCTGTTTTCACTTTCCTGGGAATGATGTTCGTCGAAAATGTTATTCGATTCCTCTTCATAAGTTTCAAAGCATTCAGCATCTTTTTTACAATCTGGGCCGCAAATTAGCCAACCATAATCACAACATTTACACAGTGCATCATGATAATAGCAGACGGACGATGCCCACGTGCAGCAGCCATCATAGTTTCCACAGCAACCCCAATCAGAACCATATAAGAACCAACCATCTTTATTGTTACATTTCAAATTCCTGAAAGACAAAATTGAAATATCCATATGTGCGTTAAAGACTTCCCCAATGCATTGCATGAAGCACCCATATTTTATATAAGTATTTAAACCTATACTGTTTTGTCTAGTTTTGTTTATACACTTTTGGCGTGGCTCGTTGATTATACATCCCGCTATAGTTATTGTGCTATGGACATTTTGTTTGTACTCTAGGATTTAATTTTTGCTTATGTTGTTTATAAATAGAGTGTCTATATGACATTGTGGCATTCCTTGTTGAAAAGAGTTATTTGTTTTTATAGTGAAAAGTGAAATTACAAAAATACTGAACTCCGCGGAAAATTCAATCGAAAAGTCCCTAATCACATGACAAATCAAATGACAAAATCACATCAAACGAATGGACAACAACTGTTATATTCCGGACTTGGTACAGGCATTTTCATATGTAGAAAATGGTAGATTGAACCTGGTTTTATAGTGCTAAACTTCTCACTTTTGCAACAGTCCTATCTAATTTCGTAATATTTACAACGATGTGTGAACAAAACAGACATTCCAAATACAATAGTCAAAATATGGGTACAACAGTCATAACTGTGCAACAATGTTTATGTGAGTTACCCCAAATGTTTACAACTTTACCTGTAATGTTTGTTTTTCTCACCCATTGTTGTCAATATAATTATTTTCAATTCGACTGTCATACAAGTGTGAGGTTTATTAAACTGTAAAACCAGGTTTAATAACCATTTTTTTCACATAAGAAAAGCCTGTACCAGGCCGGGAATATGACTGTTGTTTTTAATTCGTTTGATGTGTTTGAACTTTTGAAATCGCCATTTGATACAGGACTTTCCATTTTGTCAGAAATTATTTATATTTTGTTTTTATTCCCCGCATCACTGGTATATCCTTTTGTGGACAAGTTTGTTCATTTATATACATATTATCTATCTGATATTATTCCCAACTTTGTACTTAGTTTATATCTATTTTACCCTATACTATAATGATCTTAGGCCGTGTTCACATTGACCTCAATTCGGTGTTGTGTTAGTGTAACTCACACGTAAACTAAACACAATTGCGTTCCCATTGATAAAACTCAATGTTTACATGTAGTTTAAATCATGTTTTACCTACACACAGTCGATAGTCAATGTAGGCCTTGTGTAGGTTAAGTGTACAGAAAACTAGGCATTTAGGACATTAGTTTTATCGTGTATATATTTAAGGAGGAAACTATTTTTGAGTAAAATTGATATTTTTGATAATTATTAGTTGTCTAAATTTTACAGATTTTTTTTTTTTTGTTAACAAAAATTAAAGTACTTTATTAACCCCTAATCAAGACTCAAAGCAGAATCATTGCCGAACCCATAAGGCAGCAACCAATTGATTTTCGTGGGGGGGCTATTATAGTTGAGTATAAAACATAAAGGCAAGGAGGTGGGGGTGGTGAGCTATGGATTTTGTTTTGGAAACAAAAAATGTTTCCAGTTTTTGGCCCTGAAAAAAAATGTGTTTACTTCACCCTCAGCTGCCACTATATATAATGCTAAAATTGATTTCGACTTGTCAGCAAAATTTGTCCTGAAAAAAATCAATAGCTGACGCCCCCCCTCCCCCTCCACTAAAAATGAAGTAAATATTTGCTGCCTAATTCATTTGAAAAGGTCTTCCCGAATCGACCTGACGTACACAGAAATATTCGCCACTGGTCTTTACTAAAAAAACGATTCACGCATAAATGCATGACTTAAAAAAGTGTGGGGTAATTGATATGTTTGTCTAGTATCTCAGATCCGTTAAATAGAACGTAAAATAAATAAAAAAAACATTACCCTATTCCTTTACCAAATACTCCTTGGAGAAGAAATACCATTTGAAACGAACAGAAAAGATAAAAATGTAGTGATCCCTTATATCTCAATCCTTCTTTTCGGCTTTAAGCACGCTGTTGCAGCTAACGTTTTCTAATGCATTATCGAGACATCTCTAGTAAATTAAACTACTGCAAATTATAAAAATGGCTTTCATATTTAAGTAGCAACCACTTAACTTAAAAAAAGGGGGAGGGTTATTATTTTTATCTGAGTCAGATTTCTTTTTCGCGCGTACGTTTCTATTTCTTTTTTTTCAATGCTGGTGATCAAATACTTTTTTTTCAATATTTAACACTATAATGTATGGGGAAACTCTTGATTCAGAATAAAATTTTTTATCATCTGTATGACCAATTTTTTTTTTTTTATCAAATTGGGGATCGGAATATTTCCATCCCCATCCCCCCCCCCCCCTTTTTGAAGTCAAATGGTTGTTCCCTTACCGCTAGAAAAAATTTCCAATTTTTTTTAATTCAGTTCTACGTAATGCACATTTAAATGACATATAGTTTACAAGTGAGAACAAATCTTATGTACAGGTAGCTAAACAAGATGTATAGATGTGAACAAATGTAATGTGAAACCAGTGTACACTAAACTTAACTAATTGAAAACATGTTTACTCTACACGGCGTTTGGTGTGAACACGGCCTTACTATATTGAACATATTTTGTATTATATGGTTCAATGAATCCAAACTGCTCTATTTGGGCTCTTTGATATATACTCACCACTGGCTATTGGACAAACTACCTTAGGCCGTGTTCACACCAAACGCCGCGTAGAGTAAACATGTTTACAATTAGTTTAGTGTAGTGTACACTGGTTTCACATTACATTTGTTCACATCTATACACCTAGTGGTTGCTACTTTATGAAAGCCATTTTTATAATTTGCAGTAGTTTGAATATACTAGAGATGTCTCGATGACGCATTAGAAAACGTTAGCTGCAACAGCGTGCTTACAGCCGAAAAAAAAGGATTGATATTAGAGATCACTACATTTTTATCTTTTCTGGTCGTTTCAAATGGTATTTCTTTTCCAAGGAGTATTTGGTAAAGGAATAGGGTAACGTTTTTCTTATTTATTTTACGTGTTATTTAACGGAACTGAGATACTAGACAAACATATCATTTACCTCACACTTTTTTTAGTCATGCATTTATGCGTGAATGGTTTTTTGAGTAAAGACCAGTGGCGAATATTTATGTGTAAGTCAAGTCGATTCGGGAAGACCTTTTCAAATGAATTAGGCAGCAACTATTTACTTCATTTTTTGTGGAGGGGGAAGTGGGCGTGAGCTATTGGTTTTTTTTTTTCAGGACAAATTTTGGTGACAAGTCGAAATCAATTTTAGCATTATATTAGTGGCAGCTGAGGGTGAAACAAACACATTTTTTTCAGAGCCAAAAACTGGAAACATTTTTTGTTTCCAAAACAAAATCCATAGCTCACCACCCCCACCCATTATTATCTATTTGCAATTGTGTTATTAAACTTAATATACATTATTTGCTACAAAATGATATATTCATATGCATTTATATGTAAAGTTGTATTTATTTGTCATTATCTGTATATTTCAGATCTGTCGTTACCTTCTATTCTATGTTATATTTATTAAAATATATGAACGTTCTGCATTCAATTTATCTGAGCCTTTTCCACCTGGTCACACTTTATTGACGTGTATCTTGTCATATAAGTGAGAGATTTAGCTAGTTTTAAAACTAGGTTTATTCCTCCAGTTTTACATAAGGAAATGTCTGTACCAAGTCAGGAATACGACAGTTGTTATACATTGTTTGATGTGTTTGAGCTTTAATTTTGCCATTTGATTACAGATTTTCTGTTTTGAATTTTCCTCGGAGTATTTTTGTTATTGTTCTTTTATCCAACAACATTTCGACCCTGGTATATATGACGAGTTTATTAATCTCAAATGCACAGTTGTAGCATGACCAACATCTAACTTATAGTCCTGTCTACGTTACACAGTGAGGTAGGAGTATGGAAGGAATGACAGCAGTTTAGGTGATTTTGCTTTGCTTGTCGTTTTTTTGTGCGTTGTGAAATTGTGTCATGACTTTTATCAATACTCACTGACATGTGTGAACAGTACATGCTCGTTTAAAAGCTCTTTGCCTTACTGATCTTTTGTGCCGAATCTTCCTTGTACCTATTAATATGAAAGCAACGAGAGCCTTAAGAAATTAATATCACGAAATATGTATGTAAGAAAACAGAGGCAATACATAATACAAGTAAGAGGTTTAGCTAGCTATATAACTAGATCTAACCTACCATTTTCTACACAAGAAAATGTCTGTACCAATTCAGGATTTTTTTATCCATTCGAATGATGTCTTTGAGTTTTTGGTTGTGCCATTATTTATGGGATCGACTTTCCGTTTTTGTAGTTCATGGAACAAGTTAAATATTTGTTATATTGCTTTACAACTGCAATGAGAGACTCCATGGTTTCATGACATACCATCGACAAGATTTAGAAATTTCAGAAGAAAGTAAAATAACTTCGAGGAAAATTGAGCAAGGAAAGTCCATAATCAAATGGCAAATATAAAACCTCAAATACATAAAACTGATGGTTAACAACTGTCATATTCCTGATTTGGTATAGGCATTTTCCTATGTAGAAAGCAGTGGTTTATACATTTCGGTATACGTATAAGTAATACAGTCATTATATGGTTTCAAATCTCATTGATCTGTAGTGACGTCAACAGCTTGTAACTCAGATTCACTGACTTGATGTGACGTCAGCAGTTTAGTATTCAGATTTATTGATAACAAGTGACGTCATCAGTTTTAAAAATCAAATTCGTTGATATTAAGTGACGTCGACAGTTTATTATTTCAAATTTATGGTTTTAAAGTGACGTCATCAGTTTTGAATATAAAATTTATTGATATGAAGTGATTTCAGCAGGTTTTTTAAAATCTTTTTTTAAGGGACATTGGTAGTGTGCAATATCAAATGCATTGATTTAGAGTGACGTGAGCAGTTTGTAATATCAGATTCATTGATATGATGTGACGTCAACATTTTTTGTTATATCAGATTCATTGCTTGGTACATATCCAGTATCCATATATCAGTATGTTTAGTATCAGATTTATTGATATTAGGTAACGCAAGCATAACGATGACATATTGTAAAATTTCGAATGGAAATGGGGAATGTGTCAATAATCGTCTTCTTACCCATTAATAACTTGTTATCTTCACATTCTACGAAATACAGGAACCAAAGTAGAAACAGCGTCTGCAATGTGAAGAATCATACACTTAACAGAGGATATAATCAATACAGGATTTTATTTCATCTTCAATATTTCGACCGTCTCGCTTTTTACTGTTTACATATAGACAACAAACAACAGACAATAATAGATATGTACACATTTCTCTTTTTTCCTCAATCTAATACTTTTTGTGAAGGGTTACAGTTCGTAGCATATTTCTTTATAATTTGTTTTTCATTCTGTTCGCCCCCCCCCCCCCCCCAAAGCCCCATAATTTGCACGTTCTCGTTGGTAATGAGTGTTTGTCTTTGTCTGTTTTGTTCTAGGTATTCCCCCTCCTAACCGCCCGAATTCGTTGTATATGTAAAAGCGAAATTGAAAACAGAGACGACTAAAAGTCTATAATTTTTTCAAAGACGGTCATCTTCCATATTTGTCATGTGTTCTTCTACTTTCTACGTAAAATGCACAGTAGCTGTGGTCCTTTTTGAAAATAATTCTATCAAAACGTGCAATAAGGAGTTTGTGTAAAGCTAAATATTGACTGCTTGTGTTTATTCCATGTATTATATTTTCTCGAAAGGTACATATTTTTTAGATAGGATCATCAGAAAGACCAAGGTGGTTACATAAAGATTTATTGATGAATTGTACGGTATAAAATTGAGAAAGGAAATGGGGAATATGTCAAAGCGACAACAACCAGACCATAGAGCAAACATATCTAAGGTGTATACATTTTTGTTATTGTTATCTATCATACTAAAATAACGAGGTCCAATTTGTCAGCCGTAATGGGGTAAAAACGACAAGTATTGTTATTCTTTTACTTTTCTACATTGGCTAGAGGTATAGGGGGAGGGTTGAGATCTCATAAACATGTTTAACCCCGCAGCAATTTTGCGCCTGTCCCAAGTCAGGAGCCTCTAACCTTTGTTAGTCTTGTATGATTTTAAATTTTAGTTTCTTGTGTATAATTCGGATTTTAGTATGACGTCCATTTTCACTGTACTATAATGCATATTTTAGGGGCCAGCTGAAGGACACCTACGGGTGCGGGAATTCTCGCTACATTGAAGACCCATTGGTTGCCTTCGGCTGTTGTTTGCTCTATGGTCGGGTGGTTGTCGCTTTGACATATTCACCATTTCCTTTCTCAATTTTAAATCAAAGAATTCAACTTTATATATAGCTAATATAGGACAATGGTGTTGATAAAAAATTACACCACTCCAGACCGTTTTATTTTCCACATAATTAATATTGCCAATAATTAACAAATCCCGGGTCGAATCCAAAAGCGATACCAATAGTATATTCATCTGTTACCTATTAGGGAAAACGGTAGTATTACATTTCCCCAGCATTAGGTTGGCCTTTTGTGTACCCAAGACAGGTGAAGGAAGTCAACTTAGGAGCGCTGTGATTGGATGTAAGGGTACAACATATTTTTTTTTATTTTTCTATGAATAACTGCAGTGTGTAAATTTACAATATAAATTTTAAAACCTATTGAAATATTGTCTAGAGAATTATTCGAAAAGGCTTCCAAAATTTCATAAATTTGGTGCAAAATGACGGTGGGCATGGATAACATAAAGAAGCTCCATTGGAAATTGGTCATGATACTATTTGGTTTCAATTTTCAGAATACAGTAATAAAGTACTAACACCCCTCATAACTGTTTTATCCAGGTTTTTATTTTAAAAACTGATAAATTTAGAAAATGTTAGTGTTGTCGCCTATGCAGAATAAATAGTACCGTTTTCCCTATAGCTATTACCTTATTTGTACGTTCTGCATCTAACAGGCGCACCACCAAACAGTGTGTTTAGGATTTTACTATATACACGGTTCATAATCACAGGGTTGACACTACTAAATTCAATCATTGTCACATTGTTCCCTATTGTAGTATTTTAATTAGTATGACTTTTTAAGATGAATATACGAATACTAAAGATCTTGACTTTAAAAAAGGCGTGTAGGTATATCTTTCAATTTGTTAGCCGGCATGACGTCAAACAGCTAATCAAAGAATTCAACTTTATTTATAACTAATATAGAACAATGCTATTGATTAAAAAATACTCCACCCCAGGCCCTTTTGTTTTCCAAATAATTGATATTACCAATAATTGATAGGTTCCAGGTCGACGGGTTCAAACAGAACGATTTTGAAAGCAGAGTAACCTGTGCATCTTATAATCAGCATGACTTTATCAGATGACAAAACCAATACTAAAATAAGGCATATGCATAGTTATATACTTTACTTCAGTCACGGACCCGCGATATCATGGGTGTGTTCTAGTTTAATTTAATTTTAAATGTAACGCATCTTCTGATTGACTGAAGCTGTTTTGTTTATCAGCTGATAAGTATGTTTGTAATGTGACCGTGACTTCATCAACGTTTGTCATGGTTTACTCCGGTTTAAAATGGAATTTGGAAGTATATTTTAAGAAATGACTATTATATTTTTCTCTGACTATTCCTAATTACATGAAAAATGATGTGCACACTTTAAAATAACCAACTACAGGGTTATTTAGTGTGCATCACTTTTTTAATGTTAATATCTTTATAGACAGAAAAAATATTACAAGTCATTCCTTAAATAATGTTTGGTTATTGTGTAACAATCATTTGCGTTTAAAGGGGAGCAATTATTGTTGTGTAAAATTATGTTTTATTTTGCTACTACATGTATTGTACAGTTTATAAATATATTTTAATAAACTCTTACTATTATATGGTATACACTCATTGTGAATTTGGGTTAAATCGTCGTCTTTTTTTAAATTGAAAATCATTAAAACCTGAGAAACAGTTTTATGTTATTGATGGTGCATCATCATATAACTTTATTTAAAACGCATCAAGCATGCATCATTATATCAGGAAACAATGACCACAAAAAAGTATTCTTAGGCAAACACTCAGATATAATCATATATTCTCCGACAATAGGAAACAGCAGATGTGTCAAATTTAACTCTTATTTAAACTTAACAAACACGATTGTTCAAAGAAATCGACAAAATGTCATAACAAGAAAACTATTTTGAGTAAAACTGGGAAAACAGGAAACCGGGAAAATTATTAATTTGTTTGTCAATATCGCCCATATATACTGTACATAATATATATAGTTAGCAAAGGTACTAGGATTTTAATTTAGTACACCAGACGCGCGGTTCGTCTTCATAAGACTCACCAGTGATGCTCATATCAAAACATTTATAAGCCAAACAAGTTCAAAGTTGAAGAGCATTGAGGATCCAAAATATGCAAAATACGGCTAAGGTAATCAATGCCCGGGATTAAAATAAAATACTTAGTCTTTCAGGCTGTTAGTTTACTCGTTTGAGTTGTTTTACATTGTCATTTCGGGGTCCTATATAGCTGAATATGCGGTTTGTGGTTTGCTCACTGTTGAAGGCCATACGGTGACCTATAGATGGAAATTTCTGTGTGATTTGTCCTCTAGTGGAGATTTGTCTCATATGCAATCATACCACATCTTCTTTTTTACATGAATAATTTGAAATAATTAAGATCTATCACGACACATTACATGCGCAATATGATAAATATACATTGATTATATAAAAAAAAACACCTCGATATTAACTAAATAAAATGTATATTTTGACTCTGTCGAAACCTCTGTTGTCAAACCAGAATTATTGATATTATTGAAGATTGACGTTAACAAAGTATTATATGCTAAAAGTAATTATAAAACTTACCGACACAATTGTAATCTTCATTGAAGCAGCCAGGTTAATTATCCAAAGTTAAGACATAAATATTGCAGAACGCCACCTGTGTCTTATAAATAATTTCACTTTAGTTTTACAATGCACATTAGTTAATTACGTTTCTACATTGTAACAAATGTAAGCTGGCAGACGACATTAGAAATATTACTCCTCAGCTGTTCAGATACACGTAATCTTGTTATTTTCCTATAATGAAATTGTTGCTAAATTGATATTTTACTTGTGCAAGTAAATTATAACAAATACCTTGTCATTGTTTTGCGAAATTATTTAGTATTGCTACAAATAAATGTTACTTTAAAAATGGTCGTTTTCGAACACATGCATGAATATTATTTTTCTTTTAGCAACAGCTGAACACAATTTGTGAATACTCATTTTGCTTTTCAGTTTTTTAATATTTTATTTAAAACACGTCGAACACTTATTTTAGCCCTTAATTACCAAATTGAAATTTGAGATATTACTTTGTTGATCTCCAAAAAAGAATTATATAAAATTAAACTAGCGTTAATAAGGTATCAACCCTTTACACTTCGTTTATTTCTTTCCCATTCAACTTTAAACATTTTAAATTAATTTTTACATTAACGTTAGCTGCAGTGGTTAATTGAAAACACTCTAGGATTTCAATTTTCAATATTTCTTTACGAATAATTATTTTTCATAATAGTTTCTACTCAACTGTAGTTTAAATTCTATCTGAAATTGGCAATTAAATGTTTTACGACGTTTTCAATTTCCTTCTTTCACATTTAAATTGCTGCATTATTACAAATGATCACAAATCCAACTGTGTAATATTAAGTCTTTTTCCTATTTCTATATCTTTAAATCTAAATTACTAACTACATACGTTTCAGCATTATAAGTCGTGTTACGCATCAAAGTAGAGTATAAAATTCAATTTTTCAAATTAAACTGTAGTATTCCTACATTTATGTGAAAATAATGATCATAAGATAATATTTAATCTAAAAGATATTGTCACAACATACCACATAATTTAGTTATAAGTTCATCTAGACAATCCTATGTTGTATGTCCAAAGAAAAAAAAATAATCCTTTTTAGTATTATAATAATTATGATATTCTCCTCACAATTTACAAATTATATCTAACATTCATTAGTGTTAATATTAAAAAATAAAATGAAAAATATGTTGTAATCTCAAGACTATTGTCACAACATACCACATAATTCAGTTATAAGTTCATCTAGACAATCCTATGTTGTGTGTCCAAAGAAAAAAAAAATCCTTTTTAGTACTATTAATATGATATCGCCCATTCATTTCTCCTCACAATTGACAAATTATATCTAACATTCATTAGTGTTAATATTAAAAAAATAAACTAAAAAATATGTTGTAATCTCAAGAGTAGTGTCAAAACATACCATATGATTTAGTTATAAGTTCCACAAGATAATCCTATGTTGTGTGCCCAAAGAAAACTTAAACTCTTTGTAAAACAGTTATCATAGCGTCAATTATTTTCTCCTCACAATTTACTGGTTGTCACTTACAATCATTATTGTTTATAATTAAAAAAAATTAAAAATATATTGTACAATATAATTTTTTTGGAAGATACACCCAGCTGATTATATAACATAATTTGTTACCTTTGTCAAACTTAGCTATACATTGGTAGCTATTATCACACAGACAAATCAACTAGTTATTAAAAGTATCTCTTTACATAATTAAAAAAAGTCACGTGGTTTCTTTATAATTTCAGTGAGAAAAAAATCTTGATTATAATACATGTAACCACAAATTATACATACTTCCGTACACACATGTGTATAGTAGACCAAAACAGTATAACGTAATTACTTATTGAGAACGTACCAATGAGGTCAATATTTATGAATGAACATCTGACGTCGGATTAGGCTAATGCTATTATACTAACATTCGGATACATTTAGCCGTTCAGGTTCTAGTCATACGTGTCTTTTCATTATAGTGGTTCAATGATAAGTGTAATAGGTAATATGTGAAAAACTACAATTTCAAGTACAGTGGTTATAGAGTACTTTTCATGCCTTTGATACAGTTTACTAAAGTTTACTAAGGAAACAAAACAATTTAAAACTGGAAAAGCACCCCTCCTCCAACAAACCACCCAATACCATTTTCAAAGTCGACAGTGTTATCACGGGCCTTCAACCTATATAGCTTTTATAGCTAGCTCAAGCTCTCACTTGTCGGACAGTTGCAGAAAATTCGTGCCATTTAAACAACTATCCACGAGAGACCAAATTACGTAGAAGGTAATGAACTATAGCAAGTCGAAAATGTTGGATTAATTTATATTCGGAGTTTTGTTAGATACTGAAAATTTGAGTCATAATACGGCAAATCGGTATGAGACGAGAGATGATTTCTGCCTGGAAATTGATAACTTTCCATTTATATATAGCAGTATATGAAGCACATATAAGCAGCCAAATCTTTACAATACAGATAAAGGAAATTCTCGAACACAAGAGAGCTAATTTTAAATAAAATTCTTCTAATGATAACATTTCAACACTGTCATTGGATCTTTGAATATAGTTTTATAGGAACTTAGCAAGGATTGATTAATACACACATGTGAACATTCAGTGGTTGATACGTTATATATTTATTGTCGTTCATTGTTTTGTGCACAAATTAGGTCGTGAGTTTTCTTGTTTGAATTGTTGTACATTGTTATTTCGGGGACTTTTATAACTGACTAAGTGGAATGCGCTTTGCGAATTGTTGAAGGCCGTTCAGTGACATATAGTTGTTAATTTCTGTGTCATTTGGTATCTTGTTGAGAGTTGTCTGATTGGAAATCAAACCACATCTTCTTTTTTCTATGACACAGTGTCATGTTGTTCTCTGGCATTTTTAGTCTTATATACATACATTATAGTTATTACTGGCTTTTAGTACCGCATAAATATTAACCCCACTTTACCCAAGTAAAGAACAAGTTGTGCTGACATTCAAATGTTGTTTATTATTTTTTATTCGTTAGCCAGACTGTTAGTTTTCTTTCGTGGATTGTTTTATATATTCAATTTGTACCCTTTTTATAGCTTGCTATGCGATATTGGATTTGCTATAGTTCATAACCTTCTACGTAATTTGTTCTCTTGTGGATAGTTGTTTAAATGGCACACATTTTCTGCAACTGTCCGACAAGTGCGAGCTTTAGCTAGCTATAAAAGCTATATAGGTTGAAGCCCAAATTTTCTACAAAAAAAAATTGCCTGTACTGAATTAGGACTATGACAATTGGTATTCATTCGTTTGAGGCGTTTGAGCTTTTGATAATGTCATTTGATTAGGGACATTATTTTTTTTTCTCTTGAGTTCAGTATGTTTGTATTTTTACATTTTTCCTTTTAAAAATCCAGCATTCACGTATTTTAAATCGTCCTTTATTCACAGACAAATGTTTCTTTTGATTGTTTAACGCTAGTTCTATACAGAAGTACAAGAAATAAAACTAAGTTAGCTTTTTGGTTTATCCGGTCATATTGTCATATTGTCAAAGAATGTTTTTCTCAACTCTTTTCATAAATATGTCGGAAGATTGAAATTTCCAGTTTTACTCAACATGAAATATGAAATAATATGATTGGAACTGGAAGCTACGTTACAGTACATTTAATACAAATTATCTATTGATGAGTTTATATATAATTGCAGATCAAAGCTTGGCTGCAAAAAATGCGCAACCCATATATCAAATCGATTTTACTTAATTAGCAAACATTAATTAGTAGAGAAAATTGATTGCAAAGGTATAAATAGCCGACACATTAAACGATCGTGTAAAACCATATCATTTATGTTTGATATCTTAAGATGACAGAAAAATCGGAGAGCATGCAATATCAATCAAAGAGGTACACGGAAAATCAATCATTTCACAAACTTCACAACACTGGAAACAATAGTGCAGATGATATTAAAAATGAATCGGCTGCTGCTTTACTGATCATGAATATATTTTACAATAAAAGTCGTTAAGATAAGGGTTTGTTATAACCTAAACATAGACAAATGAGAGAGGAAAGATACCAGAGGGACAGCCAAACTCATTAATTGACAATAATACATCAAATTTTGATCAAGGTTAGATGAACCATGTAAGACAAACATTTACTCTAACACATTTGAATTATTGCATTAACAAGGAGAAAAGACAAACGTACCAAATGCCTGGATATATCGATGCCCGACAATTCCAATATTGCTATCTTCTTCTTTCAGTTGGTCGTTAGACCGCTTACCTAATCTGTAGAAATTATAGAACATTTGATCTACTGAGCAAAATGTAATAAAAAATACTAGGGTTGAGCAGTGTATTTTGTGTTAGGTAATAATCGTATGAACGGTAAGGCGACCAAAGTCACCAGATCTTTTACTTGTGTGTGTAGAATTACCAAAAGTGACTGACACTCATTATATGACAACAACCGTGATCAAGTACTTTTGCTGACACGTGGTAATTAAATTGCGTCTTGTATCTTGACATTTATATTGTATCATACAAATAAGATGTTGTGTTGTTGCAAATGAGACAATTCGCCACCAAAAAGCAAACACTAACCTCCCAACCTAGCCTTAAACAATGAGCTAATCCCACAACGCATAGGAAGGTAAAACGGCTGTGACATAACGAATTGATACAATTTTCGAAGGAAAACTAACAGACTTACGGTCTAAATCATCTACAAATTAATAAACGACAAACATATTTGATAAACAACAACAAACGACAAACATATATGATATCGAACAACAAACAACTCATGAGTTGGAACAGGCAAATAGATCAGAATTTGGCAGGAAAAAATGAGACCTTTAACCTAGGATAGTGATGCAATACATCTCAGACACCAACTTATTACATGCTCGTTGATTCGTACAGGAACATTTTGGAAAAAACTATTTAGATACAAAGATTAACATTTTTTTTTACACAAGACGTCTTTTTGTGTACAAAAGACACTCTAATCAATAACATAGACATACAATTTAGAAAGGTTTTACTAAATAATGCAAAGGTCATTCCTTCATGCATTAAACAAATCAGCTAATTTATAAGGATGACCATAAAAATGATAATTAATGTCAGCTCTGAAGTGCTGAATACTGGGCTTGTGATATCCACAGCAGTTAACTCCCAGCAGCAGTGTAAATGCTTATCATAAATAACAAGATTACAATAGATTGTGTCGAGGTTAAACATGAATGCGAGAACACAATTTTTATTGAAAATTTTTGGAAAAATGATTATACGATCAGAACCAGGCATGCATATATAGTTACCCGTCGTTTAAAATTCAAGTTACTATTTGCAAACGTTGATGGTTACAGTAACTGCATTAAATCGAATATCGAAAAGGCACAGATACCACAAATGTAAAAGTGCAATCGTTTTTGAGAGTTATTGAGAGATTCTACCTGTAAGTTGTTTACTAAAAGATGCATAATTTTGGTAATATCTTATCAGCATGTTAGTCTTAAAGAACAAAAAGTTAACAAATAAGATAAACACAAAGCTAACTAATTTGACGTGAAACATGCCGTGAAGCTGTAACTGTTAACATGCATTTAAACAACATAAACTTCAGATAAACTGAGATTTGTTTACAGTGGTAAATTAAAGAAAACCATATTGCCTTTTAATTGTTATTTACAACGAAAATGTTAACAATCAGTTATTTATATTGTTGTCAGGTCTCTTGTAAAAATGTAAACAGAACAGTTCATTGCTCTAGAACTATACGTTTAAAAAAGATATCTAAATAAATCATTAACCTTATGTAATTATTCTTTTTTATCGTTCTGGAAGTATTACGACTTGTAGAGGTTATAGTTATCCGGAATTTAAATGAATGTTTTGACATGAAGTACTAGAAACTTCATCTGGTCAGTAAAATAGAGACAAAAGATACCAGAGGGACATTCAAATTCATAGATCAAAACGCTATGTTTTAAAAGAGAAAGAAAAACAGAAGAAAAAAAATAGTACACAAAACACATCATTAATAACTAAAGACTTAGCAACATGTACCCCATTAAGAAATAAAGGCATTAGTAGTATACCGCTGTTCGAACTAGGGGTGATATCAAGTGTTTCGGAAGAGTAAGCAAATCCTGTTCCACATACGTATTCTGGGCGACGAATATACTTCAATTACACCACATGACAGTAAGTGTCCAAATGTTAATCTCTCAGTATTGTTTGGTTATTTACCCTCTTGATATATATGCCCGCGTATTGTTTGATTGGTTTATATCCCAAAATCATGTTATTCAAAGCTGTACATATAAGGCTCCGTGTTGAAGACCGTACTTTGACCTATAATTTAATTCAAAATTTGTGACTTGGATGGAGAGTTGTCTCATTTGCATTCATACCACATCTTCTTGTATCTTTATAAGGAGCAGAGATTTTAGGACACATGCATTAGTTAATAAGACAACAACACAACATCAAACATCTAAATAAATAAATAGATAAAAGCAACAGTAGTATACCGCTGTTCAAAACTCATAAATGCATGGACAAAAAACAAAATCGGGGTAACAAACTAAAACCGAGGGAAACGCATTAAATATAAGAGGAGAACAACGACACAACACTAAAATGCAACACACACAGAAACGGACCAAGCACCAGACAAAATCCCACGAGAATAACCAAATATAACATCAAAACTAAATACATGAATTTGGGATAGACAAGTACCGTGACACGCCTTATCGCAATGTGAATTTACACTAAAAAAATAAGAGAATACAAACGACGCAACGTTAAAATGTAACACACACAGCAACGAACAATAATACAACAATGGCCATATTCCTAACTTGGTACAGGACATTTTTAAAGGGAAAAATGGTGGGTTGAACCTGGTTTTGTGGCATGCCAAACCTCGCACTTTAATGGCAATGTTAAATATAACATTGAAATGACAAAATAATATTACAGGACTACAATACAAATAAATAGGAAAACGTGTTGAAGGCCGTACTTTAACCTATAATGGTTTACTTTTTAAATTGTTATTTGGATGGAGAGTTGTCTCATTGGCACTCACACCACATCTTCCTATATCTATAGACAAAGAAACACATGATAAATAGATAACAAAAAGCATCAGGCCCCGGCGCCATAAAACTTTTTTTTTCTGAGTAAAAAAATATTCTCAGAATTAATTATTTTACTCAGCTAAGAATGAGAACTTTTTTATCCGCCATAAATAAATATTCTCAACGTTGAGAATATTCTCAGCTGAGTATTTATTTTCTGAGTTGAGAATTTTTTTCTCAGTGATGTAAGCGGTAAAATAGATGTTTGAAAACTAAAAAGTGTACCAAACTTCGCAAAAACGCAGGATTTATCTCTTTATCAACAATGTAAAACATAAAAAAAATCAACGATGGATGAAATGACAAGTAGCATTTTGGTAGCATTTCGTAAGCATTGGTAAATGGACACTGCACGCTTTGTAAGCATTTGTAAATGGTCAGAAACTGAGAAAGTCACAGGATATATAAAGTCACAAATAATTTGTGAACAATTGTTTGAAATAAAAGACAAAGATCTCAAAATATTTAAGTTATTTACCCGTAGCTTGTTATAAATATATTTTACTTTTTAATGAGTTTCATTTTTTTTATATTTTTTTATAAAGATTATGTCTCTGTTAAAACATTACACATTAAGACATAATAACGGTATTCCTTAATTATATGTCTCTGATTATACCATAAATTATTCCAAATTATTTCAGTCTAGAAAACTAGACAAAGTTGAAAACTGCATAGATTTGTTAAGCATGTAATATGCTAGTCCAAATAATTATGACGTCTTGAAAGGCTATTATAATTTTTTTCTTTGACGCCTTACATCAACAAAGTAAGGCGTCAAAGAAAAAAATTATAATAGCCTTTCAAGACGTCATAATTATTTGGACTAGTAATATGCGTGGAATGGTCTTTTCTAAATAAAATAAACACCTAGTTTGAAGATAATTTCTACATCCAACAGATTTATATCGGTGCCAATTTTATTTTCATACAACTTCTGACTAAAATACACGTTTTAATGATGATGTTTTATTAATAATGGCGAAATCTTCGAAATTTTATCTCAATGTATATATATGCGTTGACGTTAACGTGAAGAGTGCTTTCTTTCACGTCCGCACTTCTATCGAGTATGGCATGCCAAATAAACATTAAGACAGATCAATAACATACATTATGAATTCAGATGACACATTAGAAGACACTATGTGACATTTTTTAGTTCATTGTTTATAACTTTTTTTTCTCAGATCTATAACTTGTGACAAACAAAAAACCTACAAACCGGATATTTTTAAAATATGAAAGCAAGTAAATAATTGTAATCAATATTCAAGAGACATGTATGTAACTTTTAATATAAATTTGATACAGAATTTAAAGCGATTTAATAACTAATCAAGTAGTCATAAAAATTGCTCAGCAAGCAGCATAATGAGGCGAATATCATATTGCACAGGAAGAGAAATTGAACGTACGACGTCGTGTGAGAAGGCATGACATATATTGCCCATTTCATTTATTAAAAACAATTAAAAAGAACCAACAAAACTATCTGTCACAATGATATATGAGGGTCTTTTTAATGAGTAGGGGGGGGGAATTGGGGGTGGTTCTTTTTTTTTCGTATTTGTAAGAAATATTTATTCTGTTCTGATCGTGCATATGGGGATTTCCTTCTGTATTATGATTTTCACATGATAGATTTTTCGTCTGTATCTCCCCTGAATCTGTTACTGTACTGCACAAATTAGACATTTATCAATTTCATACCTGTTTAAAACCAAACAGGGGGGAAATTATTTTACATCTTTGTAATAATTTGGATATCTAAGATAATAAACAGTAGAAATGATGACATTAGGTATATTTGATTATACATATATTTGGTTTGTAGATATGAGGTACCAATATTGTAATATTATTAAGGTACCATGCAGTAGTAAATTGTATAAAATATATTTAAGAGAGATTAATCTAAAAAGAAAGGAAAAAAAACCCCGACCACCTAAACTATATTTTATCCTCGATAGGCCCAACTGTCTAACATAATATCAACTATTGTCTATATCTCAAATACTTCGGAGAATATTAAAATATATTTAACATTTATTGCGTGTGGTAGTAAAGAAAAAGTTATATGTACCTCTACAAAATTCAATTGCAATGGTTTCCGTTCTAGAATATCAGTCAAATAGCCCTAACCAAATAAAACTGTTCGCTCAAATATCAGATGCCCTCTAAAAAGTGGGTAATTTCTTAAAACAAAGGAGCAGTGAAGCTGTTTCACACTAGAATAAAAAAGTCTTTCAATCTTTTCTTAAATTCATAGTATCAAAGAACTGTATGTACTTTTTTTCTTTTGTTTTAGGAACAGTTTGATTGAATAGTTCAAATCAATCAACAAATTATGAACTCTGGAAAAAGCCTGAAACCTCATTTTTTACCGTTTTTGACAAAATTGAGTAATTATTCTACAAAATATATGAAAAAGACGATGTTAACGAAACAAAAATTTTGGACTGAATAAATATGTGTATGATCTTTTTGGATACAATTTTTGGTTTGTGTAGAATAGTGACGTTCTTCAAAATTAAAAAAAATATTATTAACAATTGTAATTTTATATCAAATACCCTAAATAGCAACATTTAAGATTTTGTTTATACTTAGGTATGCTCTTGGCCATACTCAAATATTTAAGAATATTCTTAACTTTTGAGTAAAAAAAATCTGAGAATTTTTTTATGGCGGGGTATTTTGCTGAGAATAAAAAAATTGAGAAAATTCTCAGGCTGAGTAAAAAACTGTACTCAAATAGTTTTATGGCGCCGGGGCCAGGTTTAAAATTCAATACGCCAAAAACGCGCCTCGTCAACACAAGACTTACCAGTGACACCCAGATATAAAAGATCGAAAGTGTAAAAAAGTACAAAGTTGTACAGCACTGAAGATCAAAAGTTGAAAAAGGTTGTGTCAAATACGGCTATGATTTTATGCTTGGGATAAAAACATCCTTATTATTTACGACAATTAATGCTATTGCAAAAAGTATTTTTTTTTAAATGAATATAAAAGATATACATAATGAAACTGAAGTATTAACTAATTACAGAAAACAAAACCCGAATACATAATGCAAAGACCAACACAGAATAAACACACCGACTCAGTCCAGGCCTAAAAGCAATGAATAATAAAAATGACGTCACATACGAAGTGGAGAAAAGGCACAAAAATTACGTCACATTTGAATTAATGAAATTTCTGAAACAGCACAAAAATGACGTCACATATGAAAAAATATATCTCAAAAGTAAGATAGAATTAGGATTGATTTAAGATTATAATAGAACTAAATACTGATATTACACTTAAACACAATGCATATTGCAATACTTATTAATAGCAATTAACTATAATATACATATGTCCAGTTTGTTATGAATCCAACTTTCAAATATTATCTTCAATAATAACAGGTGTGTATACAATATGGCAACAGTTGTGAAATAATTGAACAGAATGCATCAGAGATATTCAATCTTCACTGGATTAATTCTTTAAACAACAAACAGTATTAATTGTAGTAACAGCAAATTCTCGAATCAATTAAACATACCAACTATTGTAACAGAAAACCGATTACGATGTATCTGATTTGAGAAAGGCACATTAACAGATGGCTATGTTAAATAATTTATTTTTTTATAAATATCAACTCATATCCTACTATTTAATCACAATCAGTAGCTAGTCTTGTTAGAGTTGCATGACAGAATACGATTAACACAACGTAAACTGCATTTATCTCTAAAAACCCGAAACAAAATCAAACTTTATCCCTATGTGTATGTAATAATTGATATACAGGCATACTTAGCCCAATGCTGTAAGCTAAGTATACTGCTAAACAGCATATAATGCAATAAAGATGATTAAATTGTTTAAAAAAAATAAAAATTAATGAAACAAAAAAAATCATTGAACTCACAAAACGCAAGATCAACGAACTACTTCACCCTCTGATATGAAAGGTTGCCATCTTTAATGAAAGATTTCTTAACGTTTTGTAATTTTGGGTCCTCAATGCTCTTCAACTTTGTACTTGTTTTGCTTTATAATTATTTTTATCTGAGCATGCTGATTGTCACTGGTGAGCCTAATGTAGACGAAACGCGCGTCTTGTGTATTAAATTATAATCAGGGTGCCTTTGATAACTATATTCATATGATACTGCTTTCGACATAACAGAAAACCAGCTCTTGTGAACTGGTCAGAATAAAATGTACAGAATTTAAAATTACAAAAAAATATCCATTATGCCATCGTTCAAACTAAACAGTAGAGACTTAGTGACTGGTAAACAACTGTCTTGGTATCATCTCTATAAAATTGAGAATGGAAATGGGGAATGTGTCAAAGAGACAACAACCCGACCAAAATAAAAAAAACACAACAGCAGAAGGTCACCAACAGGTCTTCAATGTAGCGAGAAATTCCCGCACCCGGAGGCGTCCTTAAGCTGGCCCCTGAACAAATATATACTAGTTCAGTGATAATGAACGCCATACTAATTTCCAAACTGTACACAAGAAACCAAAATTTTAAAAAATACAAGACTAACAAAGGCTAGAGGCTCCTGACTTGGGACAGGCGCAAAAATGCGGCGGGGTTAAACATGTTTGTGAGATCTCAACCCTCCCCCTATACCTCTAACCAGTGTAGAAAAGTAAAAGCATAACAATACGCACATTAAAATTCAGTTCAAGAGAAGTCCGAGTCTGATGTCAGAAGATGTAACCAAAGAAAATAAACAAAATGACAATAATACATAAATAACAACAGACTACTAGCAGTTAACTGACATGCCAGCTCCAGACTTCAATTAAACTGACTGAAAGATTATGATTTCATCATATGAACATCAGGCACAATCCTTCCCGTAAGGGGTTTAGTATCATACCATCATAACATATATGAGAAGAACATAACCCGTGTCATGCCAACAACTGTTTTTAGAATAAATGTGTTTAGTTCCGACGCAAAGACCTTATCAGTGACTCAATATTAACTCCAAAATATGCAATCTTTAATGACTTGACAACAGTATCGTAATTATATCCCTTCTTAATGAGTCTATTCAAAGGTTTTGTAAGTTTATGAGGTGAATACTGACACCTTTGTGCTTTATAAAGAATATTTCCATAAAAAATTGGATGTGAAATACCTGAACGTATAAAAAGTCTGCATGTTGAGCTATATTTACGAATGATGTCTTTATACCGATGATAAAATTTAGTAAATGTTTTGACTAGTTTGTGATATCGAAAACCCTGGTGTAATAATTTTTCAGTAATACATAAATTTCTCTCGTTAAAATCTAAAACATTGTTACATACACGAGCGAATCGTACAAGTTGAGATATATAAACACCGTAAGATGGTGACAAGGGAACGTCACCATCTAAAAACGGATAATTAACGATAGGAAATGAAAAATCATCCCTTTTATCATAAATTTTAGTATTCAGCTTTCCGTAAGTGATATAGATATCAAGATCGAGGAAAGGGCAGTGGTCATTGCTAGTATTAGCTTTATTTAAAGTAAGTTCACCAGGATAAATTTCATTAATATACATACTGAAGTCGTCATTATTGAGAGCCAAAATATCATCCAAATATCTAAAAGTATTATTAAATTTGTTTATCAGATGCTGTTTTGATGGGTCTTTGCTTATTTTTGTCATAAATTGTAACTCGTAACAATACAAAAAGAGGTCCGCAATAAGTGGTGCACAGTTAGTCCCCATTGGAATTCCGATAATCTGACGATATACGGAATCCCCAAAGCGAACAAAAATGTTATCTAGTAAAAATTCAAGGGCATATATAGTATCAAAGCATGTCCAATTAACATAGTTTTTTTGTTTATTGCTACTAAAAAATGACCTAAAAGAGTTTGAACATATATATTCACATTCTGATTTTTTGAATGCCCATTTAATTAGATGTGTGAATTTTTTCTTAATGAGAATGTGAGGCAATGTGGTATACAGGGTAGAAAAATCAAAACTTTGAACAGATTCAAAATCACCAATATAAGCATGCAATTTATCAAGTACTTCCAACGAGTTCTTGACACTCCAAAAGTAATTTATTCCACTATTTTCGAAGGCCTTATTTGAACAATTTATTATAAGGTTTTTAATTGTACCAAGTGTGCTGGTAAGAATAATAGACAATTTAGTAGTTGAACAATGGCTTGAAGACGAAATAAATCTATATTTGTAAGGGGTTTTGTGTAGCTTCGGAAGCCAATACATAGTTGGGACTTTCATTGTATTTGGCTCTGCTTGTAAAGCGGTGGCTAAAAGTTTATGTTTGTTACAGATTTCGTTTTCTGAAAATGGAGTCAGTTGGAATGTTGGTGAATTGGTGATTTCCTTTTTCAGAACCTCGATGTAAAATTTACGTCAAACAATAATAATATTATTAGCAGCTTTATCGGCCGGGACAAAAACAAATTCCTTGGCTAGTTCTTTGGTAAACAACTGTCTTGGTATCATCTCTATCCATTCATGTATAACGCATAAAATGTATAAAATGACATTTCTTTGTAATCTTTTTTTAGAAGAATATTTACTAAACACTGGATGTGAAATACACCACTTAAGCGGCTCGCGGGTGTAGGTCATTTTTTTTTATTTATTAGAAGATTTCGCTTCCATAAATGAACTTTAATGTATACCTAATAGAAAGATAAAATAAAAAAGAGGGGTCACCGATCATTAACGCTCACAATCTGCCTTCGAAAGTTCTTTTTTTCTGTTGAACCAATAGGAGAAAAAGAGGTAATATCGAAATACAAAGAGAACTTAATTACAGAAATCGCTTAAATTTTACAATTATTTAGTTAATGTATAGCTTATTTGAAAACAATAATAAAAAATATAGGTCACCAATGAGTAAAAAATGATTTTTCAATTTTAATGCCAAAAAAATAGCATTTGCACCAAAGGGAGATAATTTGGCGCTTTTTAAATGATATAAACATTTAAAACTCATCTGGGGCCAAAGCAAATCGATTTTTTTGGTTAATTTTTGTATCAAATCATAAAGTAATAACTAATAGTGTGGTAAATAAAATTTGTTATGAAAAAACAAATGTTTTTTTTTTGCTGAAATTTTGTACCCGCGAGCCACTTTAATTGAAAATCTACTGGGGTCTCTCTCACATGATAAAATTCAGGAAGTGTGACAACCAAATAATAATCTTAAATATTGATATTGGTATAACCTTTTTCGTAGTGAACATGTTGCATTTATCGAAACTGAGATATCTGTCACATCTTTAGCCCCCAAAAAAGTTTGATTACGAGTTACACATGCGTCAGATTATAAATTGCCCATGAGTCTTTAGTTAGATATATTTGGATATAATTTATTTTCTAAAAAGTAAACTCTCAAAAATACTGAACTCCAAGGAAAATTGAAAAAAGTCCCTAATCAAATGGCAAAAGTCAATAGCTCAAACCCATCAAACGAATGGATAGCAACTGTTATATTCCTGACTAGGTACAGACATTTTCCTCTAAAATGATGGATTTAACCTTGTTTTATAGCTAGATAAATTTCTCACTTGTATGACAGTCGAATCAAGTTCTATTATATTGACAACGATGTGTGAACAAAACTAACAGACATAAAAAAGTAAAAGATGTCACAAATAGGGGTACAAGAGTCAACATTGTGTTGTATAATTAATTACTGTAAAAACGTACAAACATTTAATAAAGAATCGCAAATAAACATATAGAAAAAGCATATTTGCATTAATAAAAGTTTACAATAGCACAATAACCATATGATGGGATGTATAAGTACAGAGCCACGGCATATGTTTCAAGGAAACACAAAAAGGCATATAGATAAAGTATATTAGCAAAAATGAAAGTAAATTGATAATCTATCTACATTTTTTGTGGTTTGCCGTATTATGAAAATGATAACAGAAAACAAACTACGACAAAAGACAAACCAATGACTGATATTAATATTTTCATAATTAATATATACTGTAATTATAACATTGTATTATGTTCTTAACAAATGTTGATAAAATATGTTCGATGAAAATTCTATAAATGTCGGTATACAGGTTACATGTATGTATGATAACTTTTTGTTAACCCGATTTTATGGAACGAGACAAGGATGCTGATTAATTAACTTGCTGTAAAATTTGTGTGTCATGTTCTTTCCGAGATCACCCCTAGGTTTTGGTTGGGTTCGTGTTGTTTATTCTTTAGTGCTATGCTATGTTATGCGTACTATTGATTGTCTGTTTGTCCTTTTCATTTTTAGCCATGTCGTTGTCAGTTTATTGTCGATTTATGAGTTTGACTGTCCTTCTTGTATCTTTCGTCCCCTTTCAAAGTAAATAGTCCAAATATAATTGCTAACTTTTCAGCGAAGGCTCTGCTGACCATTATGTTTTGTATTTTTCCCTTATTTTTCTTCATTCATAATTGAATGGCGAAAATCTTGAAAGTATTTCAAAAAGAAATGGCCAACACATTTTATTGATTAATGTCCTTATAATCATATTTGTCATCTGAAGAAACGTTAGAATCAAACAGACTTTGAATTACACGAGGAGTAGACCAAAAATAAAAATAAAAGATTACAAAAAGACAAACCAAATGAATCAAAACATACATTCAACAGCATAATCTTACTGTGTATGTTTCACAATCTTAATCTTTAAAAAAAAGACTGAGGGGACAAAAAGTAAACAGAAACAAATTTCCCAAATGTAAAACATACTTTTATATGATCAAACCGAATAATAAAACTAATGGTACCAATTTTCTTGCACCAGATGTGCATTTCGATAATACATGAATAAGTTATGTATCAAAGATCAGTTACCAATAACGAAGAATGAACACAAACTAGTCAAAACAGGGAAATATATTTTTATACTTTACACCCTTCGTATGGTACAATGAAAAAAATACTATTTCGATCACAGTGACAGGAATGAAACAATTTGAAAATAACTGAATCATGTGAATATAGTTCATGGTTTAAGGTCTAATTCGGGTCTAAAGGTTTTGATATATTTAAAACATATGTTAATACGATAGAATAAAGTGTTATGTGTAGTTCAGACCAATTTTGACCATCCTTTTTAGAATACAGAAGTTTTTCACAGAAGGTTCCGCAATGAAGACCATTTTAAGTACTGATATAGACATATCGACAGTTCTTATTCCAAATACTGTTTCAGTCGTCGTTGGACTATTCTTTTCATTGCTTGGAAATATTATAGTGATGTATATTCAGTGGACAAAGCTGAAATCATCTCATAACTTTCGCATATTTATACCATATCTTGCATTGTCAGATTTGTGTTCTAGCATTGTCTGCTCGGCATTTTCCATTTACGGAAATAACAATTGGGTGACCTGGGACAGCGTATATCTATGCAAGATCGCATGGTTTTGTGTATGTCTAGTACAGTGGACATCTATATCATTTCTACTTGTTATAGCATTTCAAAGATATTTGAAAATCTGTCGCCCATATGAAACAGTCACGCCATACAAGAAAGCAGTAACTGTTTTGATCGTTTTAACCATTATTCTGTTTGAGTCTATCTCTACCGCCGTCATTTCTGGATTGTCAAGAAAGCATATTTTGAATAACACAGAACACGAAAACAGTTCTCAACGAAGTGAAGATTTACAGCCAATTCACCAGTGTCATTTATATGCGGACTATGAAAAAGATTATTTTGTTTTCAGTTATATTGACAATTCAATTCGCACAATACTTCTACTTTCGTTTATCTTCTTCTACTTTAAGTGTGGATTACAAATACACAAACTGTCAAAAAAAGTAACAAAGTCCGCAAGAAACATTAAGACAGCAATTTATGAAAATACTAATTTAGATGGACATGATGGAGATACAATATTTCCACGTGAAATAATAAACGAAATGACTGAGACGCTTTCTACAAAATCTGAGCCTATCCAAACTATTTCTACATCTTTTCTAAGTTTGTCACATTCTGCAAGAGATGAAAGGGAACACACAAAGTCAAAGGATAAACCAATGACTGATGTCAAGTGTCAGAAATACCGTAATATTAATCTGATGTTCACCTTCATAACTATAATTGTAATTCTGACGTATACACCAAGACTTATCATCATGTTTTTAGACAATTCCGATATGCATTTCTTAGATAATATATCCGGGGGTCGATTACTGCTTCTGACGTCATTATACAGACTGTATCTGATAACTTATTTTGTAAATCCAATAGTGTATAGTGTAATGGATAAGAAGTTCAGGAGTGAATTGATAAAGCTTAATCGATGCGTTTGTTGTAAAATGTGTCGATTCTGTGCAAAGTGAGTGACTTCCGATGATTACAAGAAAAACTAGGGATTTTATAGGATATGATTAAGTTTCATTTATTTTTTGCAGTGAGGTAATTCTGTTTTATTGCAATTGAAATCACTTGATCTTATATATACCGTAGATTAATAATATAGTTGTGCATAGATAAAACGAAATGTTTTAAAAAGGACATGTGCCCACCTCATGTCTGACATTTGAGATTTTATTTTTGGTCATAAACTTTTGAAATAAAATATATGAAAATACTGGAATTAACTATTTTTGTACTACAAATTCTTTAGATGTTTCAGATAAATTACGCGCTTTTTCCGTGATAATTTTTATGCACGGTTCGGCAACAAAGATAATCGACAAGCTGGTATACAAACGGGCACTAATTGCGCTACTTTTATTGAAGACTTGTTTTGCACTGTTATAACTTACAGTCTATGATCTAACTCGGTAGTGACCCGTCTAAATTGCATTTAATTGATAAGTTCAACAATACTAACCGTTATCTTGATCATATTTTTTCGTTACATAACCAACAATTCTTTTAATATACTGCCAAAATTTACCTTAAGGAATATACTATATATCAATCATATTTGAACGGTAAAAACTGTTCTTTTCTAGATTTAAATATTTCGGTTTTACTCCGGAAACTCCATCCGAAAATTTAAGACAAAAGGGAAAATTGTTCGTTCCCTCTTGTTAATTTTCCTTTTTTTCATGGTGATGTTTCTTAAGCACCATCTTAAGGTGTTTATATTTCACAACTAGTTTGCTATGTCCCGGTCTGTTGTGCCGTTTTTTTGTTTGTTTGAGCGAACGTATTCTATGCATTCCTGGTAAATTGTTAATCCACGGATGTCGTTACCATAAATTACTCAAAACCTTTACTAGATTCTTTCAAAAATGTAAAGATTTGATATTGACTCAAATTATATTTTTAACAGATATGTGCCGACCTCATGTCAGATATATGAGCTCTTCTTGTTTTTATATATACTCAGGGACAGAGGGTATCGAGAGTTACTTCAATCCTTTAACGAATATGTCACGTTTTTCTAAGTTTACAACTTTAGAATATACTTTTCTGTAAACACTTACGTTTTTGTAAAGCTTGATTCTACTAGTAATTTCAGTTTTGAATTTTACTCGGCATGCGATATTTTTTTAAAATTTTTTTGCAATATTATCTGCAACTAATTGTTGATAAACTACGTGCTAACGTGCATTTTCAACTCGATTGAGGTTAATAAACTCATCAAAAATATCAGGACAAAATTTTGTATAGACGCCAGACGCGCGTTTCGTCTGCAAAAGACTCATCAGTAACGCTCGAATCCAAAAGAATTACAAAGGCCAAATAACCAAGCGTCTTGCCTTTTTGGGTTAAACATACTTTGCGCATTAATTGCATTAACTTTAGAAAAAATTATAATATATAAAATTGTGTGCTTTGATTGGACTTTTCTATGTTCAGCGGTTCTAAATAATCCCAAGACTTTATTTAATAAAAATCCAAAACAAATCTGTCTTTGGTGTATACATATCTAATTTAATGACTAGAATATTCCTTTGGAAAACCGGGTTATAATAAGGTATCAGTGTTCATAAGCTTAAACTCTAGTGACAAATATTTCTTGTTGATGACGATAGAAAAATAAACAATTGATACAAAAAGTGTCTCATGTAATAGGCGGTCGACCAGGATGAAGGGCAAAACATTTCGAATGTCACTGAAAATAAGGATATATTGGGTGGAGCAAAACGTTCGTCTCCCTAAAAAGAATACTCAAAAGATGTTGCAAGGGTTATTAACGTGCAGGGAACGCGGGATTCTATTAACAAGACACATCGGATTTAACACTCCAAATATGACCGGGCGTGACTACATATATAAGCGTCTCGTACTGATAAAATGAGTTAATTTGACAACCGTTTGACTGCTAATAGAAGGAGACCAAAATATGACCATATTTCTATATGTCAAAATGGAAAATATCAGTAGACGCACACATATCATATTTAAACAGGCTTTACACAAGAGCTTTTCAATTACATTGAAAAAAGCTGGGAGTTATCTTAGTTTTGTTACAGAAATGAAAAAAAACATTTGGCGAATTTGGTTATTGGAGTTTATATCAATGAACCGGAATTCACAATACGTGATGTAAAGTCCGAATAACATTCAGAAATTGACAACTAGGGTCGATTAAGACTTAAAACTGCGACAGCGAAAAAAGCGACGGTTTAAAGATTTCCTTTGCGAATATCCTGTTTGAACAATGAAGCGACATTCAAACTGCGATATAAATAACAAGAAAGGTGCACATGGAAACACCCGCAAAGTTTAAAATTAGTTGTTAAGAATTTAGTTATTAACACCACATGAAGATTTGTAATAAGTTATAAAAAAAAATGAATTGTATTACCACAAATGTACCAGCCCAGTAGTCAGCTCTTCGGTGTTTACATGAATATCAAATGGCCGTATTTGACACAACTTTTAAGACTTTTGGGTTCTCAACTCTCTTCAACTTCATACTTGTTTGGCTTTCTAACTTTTTTGATCTGAGCGTCACTAATGAGTTATGTAAACGGAAGGCGCGTCTGGCGTATCAAATTACTGGTACTATTAAAGAAATTGTTTCCGATCCATAAAAACGCAACTGTTGATTTTCCTTTCTAAAAGTGCAATACAGATTAAAAAGTAAAATCACAAAAATGTTGTGATGTTATGCAATTGTTTCAAAAAAAGGGAGAAGGTTTGGATCCATTAGTAGTTTTTCATAGATATACAGATTTTTTATTTGCGCCGGAGGCGCGTTTCGTCTACAATAGTTGCTCTAACATTTTTTAGTTAAATAGGCCAAACAAAGTTCAAAGTTGAAGCACCAGAAATTCCAAAAGGTATTGTCAAATACAGCTACGATAATCTATTCCTGAGGTAGAAAAGCTTTAGTATTTTAAAAATTCAAAGTTTTGTAAACAGTTAATTTTATTATGACAAAATCAATGAATATTCATTCGTCTGGCACAAATACATAAATCAATCCTGGTATCTATGATGAGTTTATATACATAAAGGCAAAAGAAGAGTACCACTGCGAAATAGTCATAAATCGATTAAACGAAAACAAATCCGTGTTACATTTTTAAACCCAGGGAAACATCAGAGAAAAACAACAGATCAATGGAAACACTGAATTGTAACCAAAAAAAAAAAAACCATCATACTTAGAAACGAACTAAACTGGGGAGTTGAATCTGATGGTATGGCTTGCAGAACCTCTTGCTTATTTGCCAAGTTAAAAATAACCCTATAATGACACAACAGACTACCAGCATTAACTTTTTATCCTTTCAATATTTTCGAAATTGTCAAAAAGTGCATTTTTTTAAAAATGACGCGAAACATATTACGTTATTTGGCGATGGTTCATGTCTTCATAAAGCTCTTATGCATTATGTCATTAACTGCATAAACTGCATATGGATATCGAAAAACGATTTTGCATGGCATTTCAACTTTAAAATGCAGTTAGAAAAAAATTATGTACTAAGAGGACATCGGCGAAAAAAACACTTTTTTGAGACTTGTAGCAAATTCCGGAATTTAGTTTGAAATAATGAACCACACTCATTTCAATTTATTCTGTTAAACATATAAATTTGAAAACCTGAAAAACCTGAAAAAAACGTAATTTGGCAATGTGAAGTAGAATATTATACTTTCGACGATTTTGATATTTTTTTGAGACAATTTCGATTTCCCATGACACATAGTACAAAAAAAATATAAATATTCACAGCAATTGAAGATATACAAGGCAATTAGGTTGAATTGTGATTTAGAGAATTTAATTTACTGTGAAATTCAATGGTATCGTTGCTGCTGTGTTAAATATTTGTGTTTTATTTATTTTTTGATACATGCATTTGATCGTTGGTTTTTATCTGTTTAGAATTGAATTACATTTCAAGACCATTTATAGCTGCCTGTGCGGTATGGCCTTACTTATTTTTCATTATGTTTATGTAATGAAAACGCAAACGTGTTTATGTCACGCAAACATTCCTGATCCCCGAGGGTATCACAAGCCCAGGTGTAACATTTCGGTGTAAATAAGAATATCAATAATGTGGTCATTTTTATGAATTTCCTGTTTACAAAACCTTTGATTTTTTGAAAAACTACGGATTTTCTTATCCCAGGCATAGGTAACCTTGGCCGTATTTTGCACAACTTTTTGGAATTTTGAATCCTCAATGCTCTTCAACTTAGTTTGGCTTTAGAAATATTTTGATATGGGCGTCACTGATGAGTCTTATGCAGACGAATAGCGCGTCTGACCGACTAAATTAGAATCCTGGTACCTTTGAAAGCTTATTAGATGTCGGGTATACGTAGGCTATATCTTTATATCTTTATAATTCGTTTTTCCTAAATTGTTAACCTATGATTATGCCAATAAGCACTTACAAAATAAACTTATCACAAATACCCAGATTGAAGTTGTGATAGTCAGATTTCCATTATGTCAAAAAAGAATAAAGAAAAAGAGTGGTAAAAGATACATGTATCAAAGTGACATTCAAACTCATAAGTCAAAAATTGAAAAGAGAAAGACCAACAGACAAATATTAGTACACAAAACATAACATAGAAAACTTAAAAAATAAGGTATAGGAACCCCAACCAATAAAAGATTGGGTAATCGTAACTGCTCCGGAAGGGTGAGCAGGAAAGTAGATCATTGTCAATTTATAAAACAAAATAAGATCACAATATGTATCAAAATGAATTGATTTATAAACTAAAATAGGTACAAATATTGCGTCGATTTATTTAGTTTCCCAGGGTATCACCTGACAGAAGTCCGCACTTCAATGTTGACTTAAGTATCATATTTATAGATAAATCCATTACAAAACATTTAATTCTTCGAAACACTGAAGATTCCCTACTACATCTTTAGATTACCTCAAATGTGTTTGGAAACATTCGAAAACGCAAGTTCTTATCACGCTTCAATTTTTAACTTAATTTGATCTTTTGACTGTTTGATTCAGGCATCTTTGGTGAGTCTTTGGTGAGTCTTTGGTGAGTCTTTGGTGAGTCTTAAAAAAAGGTGGTCCATGCTGTTTGACTATGTGAAATATAATTTATTGAAAAGTAACCATTACACTAGTCGTAATTTTCTTCTTTTAGTGCAAAGCTTTATCGTTAAAATGATTAACAAATGTAATGTTTAAGCACAATGTTTCTTTGAATGAGTGCAAACTTGCGTAAAATCTAGTGTCTCATGAATAGATATAGATATCTGACTTTGCTAAGCTTACGCGGATTGCTAGCAGATGGTTGGATATATAATGACGAAACAGCATATAACTTTTTTTACTATATGATACAATTCATATCCAAAGCAGAATTTTTATGATTTTTTTTGCAATCGGAATAAGTGTCTATCTTAATGTAAAATTTGAAATAATCTGTTTTTGATATGTAACACATTTGTTTTTTGTTCATTTTTTTTCACGTAAATAAGGCTGTTAGTTGTCACGTTAGAATTTTTTAACATTTTCTATTTCTAAGGAATTTTATAGCTTACTCTGCGGTATGGGCTTAGCTTGTTGTTGAAGACCGTACAGTGACCTACATTTGTTAATTTCTGAGTCATTTGGTCTCTTGTGAAGAGTTAAAATTGAGAATGGAAATAAGGAATGTGTCAAAGAGACAACAACCCGACCATATAGCAGAAACCAGCCAAAGGCCACAACGGGTCTTCAATGCAGCCAGAAACTCCCGTACCCGGGGTTCCTTCATATGGCCCCTATACAAATATGTATACTAGTTCTGTGATAATGAACATCATACTAAATTCCGAATTATACACAAGAAACTAAAATGAAAATTCATACAAAACTAACAAAGGCAAGAGGCTCAAGACTTGGAACAGGCGCAAATGCGGCGGGGTTAAACAAGTTTTGTAAGATCTCAACCATCCCCTATACCTCTAGCTAATGTAGACAAATAACAGTACGCACAGTACAACTAAGTTTAAGTGAAGTCCGAGTCCGATGTCAGAATAGGTTACAAAAATAAAATGACAATAATACATAAATAACACAAGACTACTAGCAGTTACTGACATGACAGCTGCTGATCTCAATTAAACTGATTGAAAGATTATTTCTTCATCATATGAATATGAATCACAATCCCTGTCGTTAGGGGTTTAGTATTATACCATCATAAAATATATTAGAAGAAACACAATAGTTTTTTTGTACACAACAGTATGTTTATATCTAGTCAGATACGGTATATATCATAGAGGGCATAATGAAAACGACTTCTTTAAAGTAATGTTACCACATATGTATATCGATAAAACAAGAAAGTACGAATAGATACGGAATAATTAATTTGTTGTAACTTACTTTAACTTGTTTAAAATCTGGTTAAAGGATGTTCGCTGCTCAGTTTCAAAATAAATAACTTTTCATAAAACTAGTATGTTTTGATATGGAATAAATTGAGGAATCAAAAAAGGAAAAAATATATAGGGGTCAATGTGCTCGTTTTCGAGATACTAGCCATTAGAATTTGGGCGGGAACATGTTCTCCCTTGATTTTTGATAGCTTTATCATTGACCAGTACAAGTTCTGAAATGCACTTAAAAAATAGATAAGATTTTATAAGACTTTTACAAATGACTTATAATTATACATGAAAAAGTTTATAAAAAGATAAATTGGGGTTCATGGGGAAATTTTGTGAAGGCATTCAAATGGATAAATGGATTCCGAAAAATCTGACAAAAATTCCATAACATGACAAGCAGACATCCTTAAACAGGTCGAACTCTAGATTTTCTGACGTCAGACTATTTGCATAGTAATTTCCAAAACACAAGGCCAATATGGCCTTGAAAAACTGACCAATCGACTCAATGACCTACAATGCATTGTGGGCTACTACGAGTAAACTACTACTTAAAACACGACTCTCATTACCAATGTTTTTAATCTGCAAATATATTTAATGTAAAATATATAACGTGATCTTCAATTTGCATGCTCAGATTAAAAAAATATTGTTTACTGGCTTCACGATTCGACTTTCTTTTTCGCCTTGCAAAAGTAGTTTGACCGGTTTTGTGCATTGTTATGAATTGAACCTGCATTAATTTCACGACATGAAACAGTGAAATATCCAATGAAGTGACCACTGTCCAGTAAGAAAATCGTTTGAGCTCTTTAAAACCGGTATAATGTCATTCCAAAATTATTTCTTCCGTCACGAAAACTTTCATTGAACTTGAACAATTCTTTCTGTTCTGAATTTGTATTTTTTTTTATCAGGACCTGAACTAAAATTAAGAACATCATAATATTCAGTATGCTAAAAATAAGTGTTATGAAAGCGACAGGGGCGGATCCAGCCATTTAAAAAAGGGGGGTCCTAACCCTGGACAAAAGGGGAGGGGGTTCCAACTCCATGTCCCCATCCAAATGCACTGATCGTCCAAAAGAAGGGGGGTCGATCCCCCTGGAACCCCGCCTTCTTGGAGCGGGTACGGTATATTGCTCAATACATTTTTTATAGTTTCATCCATCGATAATATCCGTTTGTTGCTAATTTTATCACAAAATATACCTCAGAGGTTTTTTATCGTTCGGCTGCTGTCCTGTTGACATATGTGAAATATCTCCAATATTAAAAGTCTCATATTGGGTGCCATATTACCTTTTTTTCTGTCTAAAACGTGCTTTGTATATAGAAAAAAGGAGAGGAGGTATTAGTGCCAAATGAGACATCTTTCCAACAAAGACATAATTCAGTAAAGTAATTCATAGGTTCAATGCTGAAAAGTAAGCTATAAATGACCACAAAATTACTTGTGTAAAACAATAAAAAAAAAACGGCCCAATTAAATATATAAAAGGAGAAGAAATCTATCCCATCCAAAAAAAACTATAGTGTATAGGCGCCTGTATTTCAGTGGTAGCCGTTTGTTTATGTGTTTATGTGTTACATATTTGTTTTTCGTTTATTTATTTTTTATATAAATAAGGCCGTTTGTTTTCTCGTTTGAATAGTTTTACATTGTCATATCGGGGCCTTTAATAGCTGACTATGCGGTATGGGCTTTGCTCATTGTTGAAGGCCGTTCGGTGATCTATACATTTTAATTTCTGTGTTATTTTGGTCTCTTGTGGACAGCTGTCTCATTGACAATCATATCACATCTTTTTTTTTATTATAGATCCAACGCTGTAATTTTCACAAAAGTTCTTGTCGGACATACATATGGATAACATCATTACAGCTTATTCCTAATGCATGTAGAGCAAAACTTTGGTTACCTTGCTTGCTTTGTTTGTAAATTATACAAAGTATAAAATATACAAGTTAAACTATGCCTATATTATATATATATTGTTTAAAGATGTCAATCTTATTTTCAAAGCTTGTATAAACAACTATACAAACAAAGCAAGCAAGCCAACCAAAGTTTTACTTTGCAGGTATACGAAATCAGCTGTAATGCTTTATTCAGTTTGGCAAAAGTCCGAGCCTGTTAAAAAACGAACAAACTGAAACTACAGTTGCTGACTTCACTACCTTCAAAACAAAGGGAACAGTTTGGAAGTCCCATATACTGAAATGTGACAAAAATAAATACTTATAAATTTTGTTAACACTGCAATGTATGTAAATATTTCTTCGTCTTTTTTACAAACACAGAATTCAAGGATCACACATTTGCCTTTAATTATCTATTCGAAAATTGCTGTACTCGTGAATATCAGCACCGGCTGGTATCGACGGCTTATTTTACACCAGTAAGTTTGTCTCATGGGTAATTGTGTTTTTTCGCTGTTGTTTCGTTGCTGTCTGGTTGACAATTCATAAAATATCCGTGCCATCATCAAACATATTAATGGCTATATATCGGGTAAATCAAACCCTTTTTTCGTTGTATAGAAACAACTCTTCGTTAATCTGAGCATGGAAGTAATACTTTATATCCCGATCTATTAACGAGGATACACAAAATGAAAAACTAAGCGAAATTGTGAATCCCGCATTGCACGAAAAATGTGTTGTATTTCAGTAAATAACACGTGTTCTTGGTTGATTGTAAACACGTAGTAGTCCATCATGCATTTTGACTCATTTAGTGGATTGGTCAAAAACCTAGGTAAAAATAAATTGCGTCACATGTAAATAAACAATTACATGTGCGAGAACATAAGTATGCTAATTTATGCATTTCCATATAAGGTAGTGGTCCTAACCTGTTAAACAACTTGTTTATATCCTTGTCGTCGATTACAATGACAGGAAAGTACAAATGTTAACATCTGCAAATAGTACAAAGTTTCAAAATCTATGTGATTGGTTTTAAGTTACAAAACCTCAAAATAATTTCATTGTTACAGATTTGTGCAGAGTGTTGTATATATAATATTGGCTATAAACGATACATTTAAGTTTAATTCGAGAATATTCAAAACGGTTAAGACATGAAAGTTTTTTTAACCAATGAGACGGATATATCGACCATCCTTTTTCCAAATACAATATCTATCGTGGTTGGACTTATATGTGCAATAATTGGAAATGTAACCGTCATGTATATTCAGTGGATGAAGCTAAAATCCTTTAACAGTTTCCGCCTTTTCATACCGTATATTGCGCTGTCAGATATGTGTTCTAGCATCGTCTGCTCGGCATTTTCAATATACAATAATTACCATTGGCAGACATGGGACAACCTAGTTCTCTGCAAGGTCGGATGGTTTTTTGTATGTCTTATGCAATGGATATCAGTTTCATTTCTTCTTGTTATAGCATTTCAGAGATATCGGAAAATTTGTCTCCCATATCATATAATCACGCCATGCATGAAAACAGGAATTTTTGTGGGCATTTTTATCGTTGTTCTTTTTGAACCTGTGTCTATATCTCTATTTGCCGGATTATCAGAACTAGAATCAAGGAATAACACACAATTATCAAATCTTTCACATTCAAATGAAGGCACAAGGAGTAACTATCAATGTCGTCTGTTTGTGTATTATGAAGAAGGTCATTTACTTTTCACTTATATTGACAATAGCATTCGTTCTATACTTATAGTTACCGTTGTTTTCCTGTATTTAAAATGTGGATTTAAGATACACAAACTGTCAAAAAACATGAAAAGATCGTTTTCAAAAAAAGGATCAAGAATTAAAACAAATACCAATGGAAATACCAGTTTTCCTCGTGAGTTAGTAGATGATATAACAAGCACACTTTCTACAAAACCAGAGTTCATCCACACCCTTTCAACATCTTTCCTGTCTTTTCTGAGTTTGTCGTATTCTACAAACGATGTCAGGGAACCAGGAGCGACAAAGGGAGCATCAATGACAAATGTAAAGTGTCAGAAATACCGTAATATTAACCTTATGTTCGCATTTATGACATTTGTTGTTGTAATCGCATACACACCAAGACTTGTTATTATTTTCTTAGACAATTCTGACATAGATTTTCTAAATAATATTTCCGGAGGTAGTTTTCTGTTGTTGATGTCGTTGTACAGGTTATATATGATAACCTATTTTGTAAACCCAATCGTTTATAGTGTTATGGATACGAAATTCAGGAACGAGGTGAAAATACTGGTACGCTGTATTTGCTGTAACATTTGTAGATTATGTTCAAGATGAACAACATGAAAATAAAACAGTTTTGAGAAGTAAGAAAGAGAAAATGATACTTCATCTTATTTTTCTGGCTTTAAAGAAAAAGAGAAATACTGAAACCAGTGTAAACTGCAAAACGGAAAGTTACTTATCAAATGGCAAAATCAAAAGCTCAAACACATCAACTTAATGGATAACAACTATTATATTTTTGACCTGGTTTTCTATTCATGTATTTTATTTATGTATGATAAATCTACCCATAAATAATTGAAAGATTTTATATAAAGGCAATAGCTGTTTAAAACTCGTAAATCGATGGACAAAAAAATCGGGGTAACAAACTAAAACTGAGGGAAACGCATTAAATATAAAGACGACCATAAGTAAAACAAAAATCTTAAACTGAAACAAACTGAAATGAAATTCACATGAAGATGTTCATAACGCTTCTATAAACTAAATAGCATTTCGATAACATCAAAAACAAATTCCAGGTTCAAATTCAGAGTGACCATGTCTGCACTTCTAGGTTCGTATTTTATATGAGCATGTTTTTGAATAATTTACGATACATTTGATAAAGAAGAAAATATGACAACGGACCAGATGTGGTCAAACAATGTTTCTTTGTCAATATTCCATAACGGCGTAGATTAAGTCATTACTCATTTGAGTATTAAAAGAAGAATATTATTAAAACAATTGAACAATTGTCATTTAAGAGTTGTTATCTGTCTCGATGACATCTTTGAAAGATAGATTTTAAATGTTCAACGAATTCAACGTCCATCAAATTATAAAGTATTGGATTTGTTATATACGTTACGACATACAATCGTCTTAAGAGTTGATAGAATGCTCTTGTGGAATCCTCCATATTTAACACCCAAGACGGTATAAAAATGTCAATCATATTCAAAACAATTTCCGGTATATAACCTATAATCATACTTATCATGATTATGATTAAAACAGTATTAATCATTTTGTATTTATGGGATCTTCTTGCTGCTGCCATTTTTGTTTTCTTTTGCTTTCCATTGTAATCATGTATATTAACGGTCGATTCATCCACGTCACTATGATAGCTGTAACTTTGATTGTTTCTTCCCTTTGTCGATAATTCGTGTATGTTAACTGCACTGGCAAATCTAGTGACCTTCTCTACTTTTACATTAGAAATGTCCTCCACTGAAAACGACCTTTTTGATATCCGATTATTACTGCTACACGATTCTTCATTGAAGGTTGCAGTTACTTGTGAACCGTCTTTCAAATTTAGCGCTGATGAAGTAAACTCTACCTTATGTTTTTTCAGAAAATCTGTTTTGTACGTAACGTTTTTTATTGGTTTTCTTTCCTTGTATGGTTTGCCCAGTTCTAAGTTTGATTTGGCGAAGGTCATGGTATCTTTTGATATTTCGTCACACTTAAGAATAATTCCAAAGGATTGTCCTACCGTGTAATAGTATAAATCGTTCTTTTTCCTTTTTCTTTTCGTTTTTTTAGCTGATAGAGGTATTTTAGCAGATCGAGATTTGTTCTTCTTAGTGATGTATTTTAAAACCTTGTCCGATCTTTTTAAAATGGCAAATATACACAATATGTAAATTAATAATATAGCAACAATCACCAAAAGCATCATAAAATTGTCGAAAATAATAAAAGTCACTGATGATATCTTCTTTTTGGAACTGTGAGTACACTCAAAAGTTGTCAAACCAGACTTTTTGTCTGGGATTCTAGAGATGTCGGATATTATTATTTCCGGGAACGATTTTATGATTAGAATGGTAAAACATCCAATCAGAACGAAGATTTTAATAGTTTTACTGAATCCATGTTTCAAAAAATGACATATTTTTAAATACCTCTGAACTGCAACAAATAAAACAAAAAGTGCAGAAATACACTGTGTTACTTTTAAAGCAAAGGTACTCATTTTACAAAACAGTGGATGTTTCCATAAAACTACGTTGATATTTAAATATATGAAAATAATTCCCGATATTAAAGTTGAGATCATATCTAGTAAGGCTAGGTACGGTATATATTTACGTAAGTCTGTTGTTTCACTCATTTTTGTCCAACGGATCCACATAACTGTTATGTTGAATAACAGTGAAACCGTCGTGATCAGAACCATCAAAAAGATGTTTGGCAACAGTGCCTGAACTTTGTCAGCATTTAACTCAGACAGTGACACATTATTCGCGATTGTACTCTTTTCCATGAAGAGCAACTGTCTTTAACGCATTAACGTTTACTTTCTATGATAAAGTAAGTAGAGGAACCTTTTTATATAGATTATAATGTCCTTCGCATTAACATCGGTTTTTACAATGAAAATTGACCATATATTTTTTCTGACAAATGAATTTTACTCATCCGGGACAATTACGATTATGATTTCATAGTACTTCATGTGAACATCCGTCAAGTGCTAGTTACATACACAAACTTCCTATCATTATTTAAATTAGTTTTACTTGTTAGTTAAAAATTAATTATGTTTTTTTTATGCCCCACCTACGATAGTAGAGGGGCATTATGTTTTCTGGTCTGTGCGTCCGTTCGTCCGTCTGTCTGTTCGTTCGTCCGTCTGTCTGTCCGTCCGTTCGTCCGCCCGTCTGTTCGTCCGTCTGTCCAGCTTAAGGTTAAAATTTTGGTCAAGGTAGTTTTTGATGAAGTCGATGTCCAATCAACTTGAAACTTAGTACACATGTTCCCTATGATATTATCTTTCTAATTTTAATGCCTAATTATATTTTTTATCCAATTTCATGGTCCATTGAACATGGAAAATAATAAAGCGAGTGGGGCATCCGTGTACTTTGGACACATTCTTGTTTTAACAAATATTAAAAAAAGAAGATGTGGTATGATTACTAACGAGATAACTTCCCACAAGAGAGTAAAATGATTACAAAATTAACAACTATAGTTCACCATACGGCCTTCAACAATAAACAAAGTCCATACCGCATAGTCAGCTATTAAAGGCCCCGAAATGACAAATTGAATGTAAAACAATTCAAACAAGAAAACTAACGGTCTTATTTATGTACAAAAAGTGAACGAAAAAATAATATGTTACACATAAACAAACGACAATCACTGAAACGCAGGTTCCGAACTTGGGACAGGCACATACGTAAATAATTTGGAGGTGTTTAACATGATAGCGGGATCCAAAAGAAATAATAAAGTATGCACATTTTTGTTTTGAATTCTCAGTCCTCAACACTTTTCAACTTTAAACTTGTTTGGCTTTCTTACTGTTTTGAACTGAGCGTTACTAATGAGTCTTATACAGACGAAACGCGCGTCTGGTGTATTAAATTATAAACCACCTTTTGTACCGACTGCGTTCCTTTATAAATGAAACGAATGATTGGCCTTTTGGTCTTTTATCGTCACTTTCAGCATTATTTAATATGTCTAGGTTGGTGTTTGCTATGAAACAGAAATGCCTTAATATGTCTAAATGGCCATAGGGAAACACAAATGCCAAGAGAGAGAGAGAGAGAGAGAGAGAGAGAGAGAGAGAGAACCAACAACCGTCGGCAGGACTAATTCATCAATAATTTCCCTTTTTTAATTTTTTTTGTGAAACTATATAAGAAGATAGAGAGAAATTGCAAACAGCTGAGAACTCATCAAAAAGAAATATGGAAACATGCGTTTGCAAAGTTGTGTCATGTGTACTATTGTTTGTCTGTTTGTCTTTTTCATTTCAAGCCATGGCGTTGTCAGTTTATTTTCGATTTATGAGTTTGACTGTCTCTCTCGTATCTTTTGTCCCTTTTCTATAGTAAAACTTGTCCGAGCAATTTTAATTAGCAATACATATTGGTCAACATAACTTAATGATTAGTTGACATCTTATTAAAGTTGGTGGTCGAAAATGATTATGTTTATCAATTTAAAACAAGAGGCTCTCAAGAGCCTGAATCGCTCACTTTAATTCTTTTGGTTAAATCTCTCATCAATGATTATTTTGGCTTTTCAATTTATTTAAATGTTTTTTGGGTCGTCCTATTTTCTTCAAAAACCAAAAAAAATAATCATTTTCTCCTATGTTCTATTTTAGCCATAGGAGCTATGTTTCTTGACATACAAGGAAATAAAATAAAAAATGTATACTAGATACTCCGAAACTCATTTAGCGTAAGTTTGGCTGAAATTGATACAGCAGTTTCAAAGGAGAAGATTTTTTAAAGTAAGTCAACATGATGAACAAATTGTGAAAAAAGTCTTTAAGGCCACACCAATTTGATTCCTTGTTCGACGGACCCGCCCGCACCTATTTTTTTCAAAACAGATTTTTTTTATTTTTATCATATTCCCGCTTCCCGCATCCGGAAATGAAATCATGTCCATTTCCCGCACCGTTTTTTTGTAAATATTATATAAAGATCTCAACATTTGTTTTTTTTAAATCACAGCCTAGCCTTTATATAACGATTTTAAACCTATCAGCACCCCACAACACTGTAAATATCTGCGAGAATATTTGTTTCAGCATGAAACCAATTTATTCCAAGCGGGAGTGCTCCGATATAAATAGAAATACCAGTACAGAACAAAACGTTGATTTCTTTCCCCCTATAAATAAATGTTCGTTGTTAAAATAAAGTACAAAGAACTTCTGAGGATTTGTCTTCAACTGCAATTATAATTTATGGTTACGGTCATACCCGCTGCAGGTTTGTGCACCTGTCATTGTTGATTCACGGACCTGTCGTTCAGCAGTTATCGTTTGTTGATGTGGTTCATTGGTATTTTCCCGTTTGGAAATATAATTTAGATCGTTGGTTTTCCTGTTCGAATTGTGTACAATACTAAGTTGTGGTCCCTTATAGCTTGCTGGTTGGTCTTGATCAAAGCTCTGTGTAAAAGGCCGTACTTTGACCTATGTTTGTTATTATCAGGTGGGACCAACCCTCCCTCATACAAGGGCCTTGAAGGGGTCATTTTACCATGTTTACTGAATACTGTTGTAGAAAATAAAATAGAAATACTAAGGATTTGTACAGTGCTACTATACAAAACCTTTGACAACTAATAGAATTTTTTACTCAAAAAGAGGAGAAATACATTATATTTTAAACAACTTTTCTAAAGGAGGGATGGGTCCACTTATTTTGAATAATATTAAACTGTTAAAGTAAATGTGTTAACATGATTAAAGTCCAGGATATATTACAAAATTCTTGGACATGTTTTGACCATTTAATACCAAATATTATAGTTCTTTGGGAAAATATAAGCCCTTTTGTACTTAAAGTGTTTTTACAAAAAAATATATTATAACTTATTTTGACCCCTCATAAAAGGGATATTCATAACATTAAGGGGTTGTTCTGAACCTGATTATGACTTGGATGGAGAATTGTCTCATTGTCAGTCACACATACATAGACCAGATTTAATTATTCAATTATTTCTTGTTGAACAGGGAAAAATACTTCATAAATTAAAGAAATGTCTAGGTACAAGCGATAAATCAAGTTTTAATATAGTCAAAACCTACTATTTTATGTTTACAAAAAAAAATTATAATCGCTCGCCTTTACTTTTTAAGCTTCGCCTCAAAAATTTGCAAATTAAATATTTTTTTATTAAAATTTTCAAATCGCTCGCTCGCCCCAATTTTTGGAGTCCAAAAATCCGTAGAACAAGAAATTAAATTGGTGTGGCCTAAAGGGTAATATTTCCTTAAGGGGTCAATTGGCAATTTTGGTCAAATTGACTTAATTGAAGATCTTACTTTGCTGAACATTATTGCTGTTTACAGTTTATTTCTATCTATGATTATAATCAAGATAATAAACAAAAACAGCAAAATTTCCTTGAAATTATCAATTCAGGGGCAGCAACCCAACAACAGGTTGTCTGATTCATCTGAAAATTTCAGGGCAGATAGATCTTGACCTGATAAACAATATTACCCAACGTCAGATTTGATTTAAATGCTTTGGTTTTTGAGTAATAAGCCAAAAACTGCATTTGACCCCTATGTTCTATTTTTAGCAATGGCGACCATGTTTGTTGATAGATCATAACTTCGGATACAATTTACAAACTAAATACCCTAAGAAATATTCAGTTAAAGTTTGGAAGTATTTGGCCCAGTAGTTTCAGAGGAGAAGATTTTTGTAAAAGATTACTAAGATTTACGAAAAATGGTTAAACATTGACTATAAAGGGCAATAACTCCTAAAGGGGTCAACTGACCATTTCCGTCATGTTGACTTATTTGTAAATCTTACTTTGCTGAACATTATTGCTGTTTACAGTTTATCTCTATCTACAATAATATTCAAGATAATAACCAAAAACAGCAAAATTTCTTTAAAATTACCAATTCAGGGGCAGTAACCCAACAACAGGTTGTCTGATTCATCTGAAAAGTTCAGGGCAGATAGATCTTGACCTGATAAACAATATTACCCCAAGTCAGATTTGCTCTAAATGCTTTGGTTTTTGAGTTATAAGCCAAAAACTGCATTTTACCCCTATGTTCTATTTATAGCAATGGCGACCATGTTTGTTGATAGATCAAAACTTCGGATACAATTTATAAATTATATACCCTAAGGAACATTCAGTTAAAGTTTGAAAGTATTTGGCCCAGTAGTTTCCGAGGAGAAGATTCTTGAAATAGTTTACGACGACAGACGACGACGACGACAGCCGACGACAGACGACGGACGACGACGGACGCCAAGTGATGGCATAAGCTCACTTGTCCCTTCGGGACAGGTGAGCTAAAAAAGCAAAATCACAGAAATACAGAACTCCAAACGGAAAATCCCTAATCAAATGGCAAATCAAAATGCTCAAACACATCAAACAAATTTCATTAAACCAGTTTTAATAGCAAAATTTAAAATTCCAACATTTTAAAAAAACTACCAGGAAAACATTTAAATGACTAAAATCATTAATCGATTACATTTTGGAATATGAAAGATGTAAAGTCCTTCTAAAAAGCTCTCATGAGAAATGAATTCAAGGGACATTTACCTCTTATATTCCCTAAGTTTAAACAGTATTTATTAATGAAAAATTACAAGATATAAATTACAATGTTACGTAAAATTCAAATATGGGATTCAGAATCAAACTTGGAAAATCTTTTATAAATCCGTCTCCCTAAAAATAATAACATCTATTTAACAAACATAAAAAAGAAAAAAATACTAAACAGTCCTTTGTGCTATGAGCATGTGCATGTAAGTATAATAATATAACTACACTCGCCATGAACTAATATGTTCTTAAATACCTATCAACATATTGTCTGCAAATTTTTCAGTTCTCTATCTAATATATTAGATTTACTTTTCTACATTGGCTAGAGGTATAGGGGGAGGGTGGAGACCTCACAAACATGTTTAACCCCGCCGCTTTTTTGCGCCTGTTCCAAGTCAGGAGCCTCTGGCCATTGTTAGTCTTGTATTATTTTAATTTTGGTTTCTTGTGTACAATTTGGAAATTAGTATGGTGTTCATTATCACTGAACTAGTATATATTCGTTTAGGGGCCAACTGAAGGACGCCTCCGGGTGCGGGAATTTCTCCCTACATTGAAGACCTGTTGGTGACCTTCTGCTGTTGTTTTTTTCTATGGTCGGGTTGTTGTCTCTTTGACACATTCCCCATATCCATTCTGAATTTTATTAGATAACTAAATTATAAAAATAAATCGGACAGATAATATTCATATATAAACCAAGGAAAAAATTTGAAATGTGTGCATCCTTCCTTGTTAAAATTGACTGACTTTTAGAAAAGCATATACGGACATGACCTTTGACCTTTAATTCCGGATATCAAGTGGTTCTTGGTGACATCGCTATATTATTGTTTTCTCATATGTTGGATTATTCTTATTTGTCTTAAACATTTATTGAACGCAAACCAAATCTTTGACACTAATTTAATTCCATGAAATTCAAAACAGTATTTTCTTTCTACAAAAAATTTTGACTTCTTAAGTGGTTTTAACCAGATTCAATCCACCATTTTCTACATTTGACAATGCCTGTTCAAAGTCAGAAATTTGACAGTTGTTGTCCATTCGTTTGGTGAGTTTTATCCTTTGATTTTGCCATTTGATTGGAGACTTTCCGTTTTGAATTTTCCGTGGAGTTCAGTATCTTTTTGATTTGACTTTTAACTCTAAGGATGTACACCTCTGAGGAGCCAAAAATTTCTAGAATTAAACTTTTTTTCTAAAACCTTTTTTTTTTTTTTTTTTTTTTGGGGGGGGGGGGGGGTTATATAACTGTAGAAATATAATTGGTGATGAAAAAATCACATGGTGGTGCACTTCATTTTTTGCTACGGTCCTTTGAAAGTACCCAATTGTGATGAATTTCCCATTGTTTATCCATTTTTACCTATTTTTGTGCTATCATCATAAAACAAAATTCACATTTCCACATTTAAACTTTTTGTCATAAATTCCACAAAAATGAAGGGGACCAATCTGAATAAATTTGAATTAAAAAACTATAGGTAGGTGTTAATAAAAGAAAGTTTTATCATATTTTGATGCTTTTTTGTGTCAGACTTACCTTGTTATCAATTTTGTAAATTTGTGATTTTTCTCAACTTCCTTGTTATAAATGATTGAAAAAAAAACATATCTAAGAAATTAGAAAAGAAAAAAAGCATGTAAAATGTACATGTTTCTGGTAAAATCATTTTTTTGTATCCATCAACCATTTTCTCAAATTGTGGCTAAAAAGACTTGATTGGTAATAAAATTTAAAAAATTGATTACTCAAAAACTACTCATTTGGAGAATACATCCTTAAGTACAGTATTATATCCTTGTTCTAGTAATGACCATTATATTCACATAATCTATTTTTAATTATCAAAGAAGGAAGTTTAGCAATGTAGTTTCAATGAGTGCGCCGTATATATATATAGTGTTTTTCTCATTATGAATACGATTGATACACAGTGATACATTGTTTGATAATAATAATATTTTTTGAAAACGTACACATTAATTAAGTTCCATGACTGTGACCAAAATGAACAATTCAACGGATACTTTGGATACTTCGAATTCTTTAAATTCTTCGGATTCTTTGTATTCTTTAAAAGTTTATGACATGAAGATGGCTAATGTTCTGTTGCCGAATACAATACTGTTGATCATTGGATGCTGTTTAGCTATGATCGGGAACACAGTTGTGATGCACATTCATTGGCAAAAACTAAACTCATCTGAAAATTTCCGAATGTTCATTCCTTTTCTGGCTCTTTCGGATTTTGTCGGTAGCGTTGTCTGCACCAGTATATCAGTGATAGAGAATTTTCATTGGTTCACGTGGCCGGACAAATATGCCTGTAAAGCAGTGTGGATTGTGACGAAATTTGTCCTGTCAACTTCAGTCACGTTTCTGGTCGCCATCGCATGTCAAAGATTTGTTCGGATATGTCGGCCGTTTAAACAACAAATATCGAGATTTACAAACTATTTATTCATTATATGTGCAGTAATGTTTGTGTTGTTTGAATCTGTTCCATTTGCCCTTTTTGCAGGCATTAAGGAACACAAAACTGAAACTGGCAAAGGAATTGTGTTTAACGAATGCAGAAGATATATGAACGGTCAGGAAATATGGCTGCTTGTGTATAGAATCATTGAAAACTTATTGCATGGACTGATTGTCATAACTATTGTTGTACTTTATTTTAAATGTGGCTTAAAACTCTCGAAAGTCGCAAAGAAGATAAACAATTCTAAACACATACGACGGAAAGCAATAATTAATGTGGACCTCGCAAATGACACAATGGACGAAAGTTCCGTGACCAATGGTCGATCGTTATTTTATACATTGCCTTCTTCATCGACCAATGATATTACCGCCGACGATGCTTCAGTGACAACAATGAATTATGGAACTACTAATAGGGCATACAAGAAAATGAGGGCTAAGAACCAGAAATATAAACGGATCAACTGTATGTTTATTTTAGTGTCGATAATTGTCCTGGTCACATATTTACCACGGGTCGTGATGTCATTTTTCGATGTTGATGACGACCATTTCTGGCATAAACATTCATTATTGACAGAGTTTACCGACCAGAACGTTCTAGCGAAGGTCTCTGTTTATAGATTATATATGGTATCGTTTTTCATTAATCCAATAGTATACAGTGTAATGGACGTGGAATTTAGAAAGAGTCTAAAACTTTGTTGTTACCAATGTTTCCATTCGGATGAACCAATTTACTGAAATTGTCTGCCTATTTTTAACATTGCAATACAATGTGATAGTGCTATTTCGATACTTGTGAGTATGTGAGATTTCAACTTTGTATTACAGGTTGTTTTATATGTCAAAATGCACTGTTTGTATGTTATTTATATGTTTTATACTCGGTCAAAAGCTCCTTAGAGCTTGTGTTGCTTATTTGTACTTATGCCGAATCAAAATAAAGTTTTCTTATCTTATCTCATCTTACTTACGGTATATTAAAAAATGCTTAAAATGGCAATTAAAATTTTATTTTATGCCAGATTGATTTTTTTACATCATCGCTTTGTTATTTCATTCGCAATGTGGTCGTCATTAAGCAAATACATCTACTTAGATCGATACAAGAAGCCGCCTTGTACTTGCAGTTATGTGAGAGTTATAACCTCGTCGTTAAAGGCCTCACTGTGACTTTGAGAGGAAAATCAGCAAAAAAAGCGTTATTCCTTTTCTTGTGTGTTTTGGCTGTGCATGTTTTGATTATGTGTCATGATGAGATACCCCATTTCTTTTCATTGGTATTAAAATGTATCAATGTACAGAAAATATACTATCAATGAACAGAACAAATAGTATCAGTGATATAAATATTGATATTTACATCAAATAAACTCATCATAGATACCAGGATTAAAATTTTGGAACATAAATCTCCATCAGCATAGGCATCGACCAAAATTTCCTTAAAAAACTGAAAATTCCACGTAATGCGTAAAGGGTGAAGTTCATTATCATTTACAGTAAATCTTAAAATGCAACGCTTTTTGAAAAAATAGATCATTGTATTCACAAAAATGCCAAAACGTCAAGGTAAATAAAAGGAGAGTCCATTAAACCTGACAAATCAATTGCTTGACTAAATCAACAACGGTATGATTGAAAAACAACTGCCAAAGCTATCGAGTGTAATGGCTATCTTAAACGTAAAATCACAAAATACTGAACTCCGAGAAAAATTCAAAACGGAGAGTCCCTAATCAAATTAAAAGCTCAAACACATCAGACGAATGGATAACAACTGTCATATTCCTGACTTGGTTCAGACATTTTCTTTGTAGAAAATGGTGGGGATTAAACCTAATTTTATAACTAGCCAAAACGTCTCACTTGTATAACAGTCGCGTCAAATTCCGTTATATTGACTAACGTGTGAACAAAACAAATAGACACAATTGGTAAAAATGTCAAATAAAGGCAATAGTAGCATACCGCTGTTCAAAACTCGTGAATCTATGGACAAAAAACAAAATTGGGGTAACAAACTAAAACTGAGGGAAACGCATTAAATATAAGAGGAGAACAACGACACAACATTAAAATGTAACACACAGAGACGGACTAAGCATTAGACAAAATCCGATGAGAATAACAAATATAACATCAAAACCAAATACATGAACCTGGGATAATAAAATAGGGACACAGCAGTCAACATTACCAATCTGTGTTATAATCTTAATCACTATTAAAACAAATATGCAACAAAGAAACACAAAAAAGCATATAGACAAAGCACATTAGCAAAATAAAAGATAGGAATACAAAATTTACAAAAGCACAATAACATAATGACGGGATGTATAAGTACAGAGCCACGTCATATGGATCAACGAGTAAAAGAAACCCAGAAAGGCATATGAACCTCCCTTAAGCATGACAGTTATCTTTAGTTCCGTCATATTGATAAAGTCATTTGAGCAATTTTTCGTCAAGTTTTTGTTTCACTACACGTATCAGTAACGAATGATTTCCAGAAAATATGACACCGTTAGCATATGATGATCGCAGGAACTTTTGAGAAACATTTCCGCTTCACACAATAACAGATTTAACACTAAAAGATGTGTTTCCTACAAATATTACATATTCTCAGGAAACATGTTTCCGTATCGTTTCTAACAAAACATTTGGTTTGCATGGTTTCCATTTATTGAAAAGCAAATCTAGACCCGTACATATTTTCCCTAAACTTTAGGTGTATTTCGATTTGCTATCTTGTAATGTTCTTACTGACAATTAACATTTCCATGATTTGATTAGGCCGTCAGGTTTTTTTTCGGTTTGATGTTTCATATTTACGAGTCAGTCCTTTTATAGCGAAATACGAGATATCGGTTTTCCAGGTTGTTGAAAGTCGTACTGGGGTTTATTAATAATAATTGATTACATCAACTTCGTTTGGTGGAAAGTTATCTCGTTGGCAATTACAAGTATACTACATTTTTTTATTTTAAAATTATTTAGACGAAACGGGGGGAAATATAAATGATCACAAAATTTAAAGAATACAGAAATGACTTAATTCCCATCCAGCTGTCATATATTGAAAGGACATGATCCATATTTCCTCAGTGGCCTCGCGTCGATATAGCGTTATCATTATCTGCTGTTTAAGTAATATATAGTCGTCAATTGTTGTCTTGCAAAAAAGTAAAATAACAAAATTTCCGTCATTTTTTTTTTTTTAAATCGGAAATCAAATGGCAAAATCAAGACCGCACACTGAGAACCATTGTCATATCCTAACATGATACAAGTCGGAAAGTCATCCAAAAGCAAATACGGGTAACATTTAAAAGAGAGGCGGAAGGCACTTAGGAAATTTTCAAGCTTATAATTCGAAACTAAATTTCAACGTCATCGCATAAAACCCAGAAAAACAGACGAAACAAGTTATTTGTCACTTATATTTCAATTAATAATTCGTCTGGACAGTTTGCACCTATAATCAACGAGCAATCAACTAATCTTTTTTTTTTTTTTTTTTTTATTCAACAACAATATATCACATGCTGTTAACAGATTTCTTCACTGGTACAGCTATTTCAGTAAAGATCCCTGTTTGTTAGTACCTTAAGACCAGGGTATCTTCAGGTAGTATTTTTTTATAATTTTGTTAGTTTATATATTATTTGTCGTTATACATTGTTTATCATTAAATACATTAATTCTCTATAATTTTACAATTATAACTCTGAATATGAACTTTATATATATATATTGTAACTATCTGATAGATGTTGGGTATAAAAACAGAATCACGGGTTATCTAAGCGTGTTCCGAATTTGATTTGTGGTTTAATGTATTTCTCTGTTATCCGGTATAACGGTAAATTCATTTGTTATTTTTTGTGTGGATTAATTACTTTCACCACGTGCTTTCCAAATTTAAATGAATTAGCCACGGAAGGTAGGTTTACATAAGAATCTTGTTCTCATAATGTATGATTTGCATATCTTATGTATAATATTAAGTTACAGTATGTAGATTTATGGAAAAAGTACATTTGTACTTTCACTTTCAAAACTCAAAAAAAAAAAAACATCTATCAAACAATTGAAGTACAAGGAGCTCTGTAAAATACATAAAATATTGCAATACTGACAATAATGCTATCAAATATAAGAATATATCTTTTCTAGTATCCCTTTACTTTCAATATTAATATATTTTTTTTGTAATAATAATCCTATTTTAAATTCTGACCTAAAAACATTATATATGTTGATATTTTGTGTTCTATATTCTGACAAATAATGTATTTTGTGAATAGTAAATACAATAATTGTAAGTAGAAAGTTTATTTCATAATAATGTTCATCATTAATTTTATATCCCCAGATTAAATTTTTTTCAGTGAGAATGTGTCTACCAATCTTAACTAATTCAAGTATCTTATATATTTCTCCCCAAAACTCATCTAAAAAGTGGCATGTTACAAAAAAATGTTTATAGTCTTCTGTAACGTTACAAAAATTACAAGTAGAGTTCTGGCTTATTTTCCATTGTTTTAATAAGACTTTGTTTGGAAGAATAAAGTGTAATAATTTCCATCTGCACATTTTCAGTTTATTATCTTTTAAGTAATTATGAATAAATTTTTGCACATATTGAGCTTCAATTTGAATGTTTTCACATTTCAAAATATTATTCCACTTATGATATCCTATTGGAACTTCTTTATCATATTCTATTAAAATTGAATAAATTTTTTTTGAATCTAATTTTTCTAGTTTATGTTGGCAATTATTTTTTTCACTTATATATAGTGAGTTATTTATTAAAACACTAGTTTTTATAGAACATTCTTCATTTAATATTTCTAACCATTCTTTTGGAATTGCTTTTCTCAATTTTGAGAATTCAGCTATCCAGTTTGATTTATTTTTTAACTTTAAACTTATAATTTTTTCTGAAAAGACTCCATTTTCATCAATGATATCATTTATAATCTATCAGACATCCCATTGTAAGTCCGTCAATGAGGCTCTCCAAAAACAAAATTGTGAAAAAGTATGAGGCATTGAACAAATTATTTATTTCAGACACTGCAGTTAGATACAAACATTATTTTATTATTGACAATGGTTTTACTATTTAAAAAATATGAAAATTGACCACACTGAAGACAAGTGTATGTTATCCAGTCGATATAATCGTACTATTGATACTTGTATCAAGTGTTTTTAGTATAAACAATGCGTATTGTTAAAATCATAACACAAATAAGATAAATACAGTTTAATTATAGAATATGAAAACAAGTGAAAAATCACGTTTAAAAATTCTTGTCCAAAATCAATGTCGACTATTCCATTGCGATAAAATGTTAAGTGCCACATACGACAGGTTTGTAGATTTCAAAACTATATTAAGGTGGTACCTAACACTTTCACTAAAATCAATTTGGCTCGTTTAATTTTCATAAAATGTTTAATTTTCATAAAATTTTGTGAAAGTATTTACTTTGACCCTTTGACAAAAATATCAAAATTTCAAAATAAATACACTGGTTATATAGCAGTTTGACAAACACTAATTTTGATCATCAAGAAGCTTAATGATTTTACAGAGTTGTCTCCCTGTAGTGTTAGGTACCACCTTAAATATATATGCAACACAAAATGTGTCATTTTATATATGAACAAGTACGTGTCCATGGTACACTGATTCCCCACTAGCACTAGCATTTTCTTTGTTCAGTGGACTGTACTGTGGGTTAAAAACTCTAATTTGGCATTAAAATTAGGAAGATCATAGAATAAGAATCATGGGTACAAAGTTTCAAGTTGATTATACTTCATAAAATACTACCGTGACCACAAAACTTTAACCTGAAGCGGAACAGACGGACGAACAGACGGACGAACCAACCAACCAACGGACGTACGCACAGACCATAAAACATAATGCCCCTCTACTATCGTAGATGGGGCATACAGATACTAGATGGGGCATACACATATATATCAAGGATCAGATAAATAAATTAAATCTGTAAATAAATAAACCTCTATGGTATTAAAAATTACGTGACGGATGAGATACTGTGTTTTACTTCAAGAAGGAATTGATTGAGTTTGAACGTTTTTGAAACGAAAACAAGAATTGAGAGAACAATACGAAAACGGGTCTCTTCCTTTATGTTGTGCAATATCACAACTATATCAGGTTTGTTGAGAGTTGTGCTACCTATTAATTTTAACTAAGCCACATTATTTAAGTGCATATCCTAGTCCAGGGGTGGGTGGGGTGTACTTCCTATCTTTAAAGTGGTATGTGTGTGGTGCCGCAAAACAGGGTAACTTTTTCATGACCCGCTGGGGAGAACATGGTCGCTTTTTAAACAAACTATTTGTCTAGAACAGGATGGCTTATTTAATTGTTTAAGATACACTCCAGGAGTCAATTTCTCAAAAAGATTTTACAACTAAGATTGGTCGTAAGTCATGAATAATTCAGTATACTTACGATAAATCTTAGTCGTAAGTTTTTTTTGTGAAACTGAATCCAGAACCCGGGGCTAGAGCTGCGTCTGTTTTATACGGTATAGAACAAGGTATACATTTACTGAGTGTGTATAGAATAGGGTATTTTTTTCAATGTTTTCTGGTTCGAACAGGCACGAACTTGTCCCAGATAAGAATTATATCTGTACCTTAACCTCACTTTCAGCTACAGAGATCATTGTTGAAGGCCGTACGGTGACCTATAGTTTTTAATGTTTGTGTCATTTGGGTCTTTTGTGGATAGTTGTCTCATTGGCAATCATACCACATCTTCTTTTTTATATAGAAATGTATTTTTTTCTGAAACAAGTGCTTGTCGGACCATCAACAAGAACTTGCGGTCATCCGATGTATAGTATTTCAGTACTTTGATTTAAATATCGAAATTCTATCAAAATCATAATTGATTATTCTTTTTGTGTTTTTCGTCTTCTGTTCAATTTAAAGAAAACTTTGTACAAGTTAGATGTTAAGGAAAATTGATGTTTTGAAATAATATTTTTGACGAGGAGGGCCGGTGCATGTGTAATTTCCATTGTGATACGAAAGAATGCCTTCAGATGTGTGTGTATCATTGATGAAGGTCGTAAAGTGTCTTATAATTGGTAACATATAGGTCATTTGGAATATAATATATTGCATAATGTCATTTTCATATACTACCAATGTCATTCATTTGGTCAGCTATTTCATTACCGCAAATTACTTCAAGCCTTTACTAAATTCATTCAAAGATTTAAAGATTTGGTTTTGAATATATAAAAACGAAGATGTGGTATGATTGCCAATGAGACAACTATCCACAAAAAACCAAAATGACACAGACATTAGCAACTATAGGTCACTGTACGGCCTTCAACAATGAGCAAAGCCCATACCGCATAGTCAGCTATAAAAGGCCCCGATAAGACAATGTAGAACAATTCAAACGAGAAAACTAACGGCCTTATTTATTTAAAAAAATGAACGAAAAATAGTTTGTTTGTATCTATAGAAAACCTATGCCAGACAGGGAGGCACATTCTTACGGAGATATTGATTACCTTGCCCAGAAATTTAAAAAACGATCTTTGAAGAACTTATCGATCCTTTATATAAGATTATTCTACATGTTCTAAAAGATTTCCAATTCAACACTGTAACTATTCTTTTGAAAATTGTTTTTATTGGTATTATTGAGTTTGTTATCAGTTAATCAACAGTAAACTAAATATTATCATTATATACATATCCGCTATCATAGATCAATGTATCGATATACCTTTCTCTTGGCATTACATAATGTCTAAGATCTATTCTAAGTGTCTTTTTGTTGTTGGGTTGAACAGGTACCCGGCCACGTCCATTCTGTGTTTTGGTTAGATATATTCCTATTTGTATGATTTAAGACATTTCAACAGATTTTTATAGTTCTTTTTTATGTTGTTCGGCTACACCCCGGTCCAATTTTAGGGTGAGGGTTGGGATCCCGCTAACAATTTCATCCCTGCCACATTCTGTATGCATGTGCCTGTCGCCAGCCAGGAGAGTGTAACTCAGTGGTTGCCGTTTTTGCTGTGCTACATATTTGTTTTTTGTTCATTATTATGTACACAAATAATGCCATTAGTTTTATCGTTTGAATTGTTTATAAAACATTTGTCATTTCGATGCATTTTATAACAACTATGACTCTGTGGAATAGGCCTTGCTTGTTGTTAGACACAGTACAGTGACCTATAGTTGTTAATTGTTAATTTCTGTGTCATTTGGTTTCTCGAGAAGAGTTATATCTTTAGCAACTATACCACTTCTTATTGTTGATACTTTGCAGCACATTAACGTTACCACCATCGTACTTCAACAAGATAGAACTTCAGTGTGAAGAAAAAACGATCGTACATCAGCAAGACCCCCTTTTTTCGATTAAATCACAATTTCACATTAGTACATACATGATATGAACATGAATTGTTTTTTCTATGTAGCATTTTTTATCTTTTTATTTTCAAAGATCAGATGTTTTGCATGTCAGCCTATGGGGCAGTCAATTACAATACTGCAACCTTGGGGACATTACGGTTCAGAGTCCTACATTAGTAAAGAAAGTCTATGTTATAATCAATAATTCTTCTTATAATGGTGTCAGATATAAGTGATAAAAAATAGTCTAAGATGTTTACAATAACACCAAAACAATTATACAAAAATAAAACAATAAATACAAAAGTCAATAAATATTTCAGATAACAAATGATCCTCCGTCAGTATAAGCAGTCTAAAGGCATTTTATGATCCTCCGTCAGTATGAGCAGTCTAAAGGCATTTTATGATCCTCCGTCAGTATGAGCAGTCTAAAGGCATTTTATGATCCTCCGTCAGTATGAGCAGTCTAAAGGCATTTTATGATCCTCCGTCAGTATAAGCAGTCTAAAGGCATTTTATGATCCTCCGTCAGTATGAGCAGTCTAAAGGCATTTTATGATCCTCCGTCAGTATGAGCAGTCTAAAGGCATTTTATACATTAAAGTTGATATGAAAACTAAAATCAGCAAAATGACGAAATATTATATAGATATAGGAAGATGTGGTGTGAGGGCCAATGAGACAACTCTCCATCCAAATAACAATTTAAAAATTAAACCATTATAGGTTAAAGTACGGCCTTCAACACGGAGCATTGGCTCACACCGAACAACAAGCTATAAAGGGCCCCAAAATTACTAGTGTAAAACCATTCAAAAGGGAAACCAACGGTCTAATCTATATAAACAAAACGAGAAACGAGAAACACGTATATATTACATAAACAAACGACAACTACTGTACATCAGATTCCTGACTTAGGACAGGTGCAAACATTTGCAGCGGGATTAAACGTTTTAATGGGCCCAAACCTTCTCCCTTTTTCTGAAACAATAGCATAACATCACAACATAGAAAAACATACGATAAAATATCAATTGGCAGACTTAACTCAATCAAAAAACGTATATATATTTGACTTTGTTGAGTTTGTATGTAGAAATAAGGAGATGTGGTAGACAACTATCCACACGAGCAAGACTGAGTTTCCCCCAAAAAACTTAATGTGCAAAAAAAGAGTCGTACTGGTTTGTATGAATGTTTTTCTTTTCTAGAATTAACGTATCCTTGAGAGTCTAGAAGCTAGGGGATCGCTGACTGGTTTTAAGAATAAGGGGTTTCGTCGAGTTTTGTCGACCATTTTCTTTCCGTATTTTGTCCTTTGATGGTTTCCGACTCATGATGCTTGATACTCCCCGGGGTATACGTCTTACGTCTTCCGTATGAATATATTGTAATCGTTTATTTAATTCCACCAAACAGCAGACTTGTCTGAAGAATGATACCAACCTAACAAATTACCTAAAAAATATATAATTAAAGATTTACTTGATCGTTAATTCGTACAAAGTAAACTTTTGCAAAAAAAAGAAATAATATGCAAATAAATATCAGTGTAAAAAAAATGATAAAAATCTTTTCAGAGTTGTCTACCTTTCTCCGACTTCCAGTTTGGTACCCTTACAACTGTAATACTATACTGTTATTGCAATAAAAATGAGTATTGTTTAAGATCGTACAGGCCTTATTTTTTAAATGGGTGTCATATTTGCAATCTAACAACTTTCCTTTTATTATATGGTAAACAAAAGTCATCAAAGTTTTTAGGCTTATATAGTTATGTGCGCTAGATTTGCCTTAATCCATCCAACAGTTTGCATATTCTCACTTTTTTCATCGAAAACGTATAATCGAAACGAATGTCATATAAAATAGAAGATGTGATATGATTGCCAATGAGACAACTATCGACAAGAGACCAAAATTACACAGACCGTTTATTGAGTGATGCAAAAGCTGAAGGAATAACATTTGATGTGCAATTAGCCAATCAGACTAAAGTATTTTTATGAAACATAAATGCAATTTTTATATGGTAATTTTTACAGTACAACAATTTCGAGTTGTCTTTCTTCTATTCATTCATACCTTACTTGTTATTCGTATTGGCAAAGGAAAACGACGTGACATATTCCGGCAAGACTGAAACAAACTCCACCAACAGTGGCCAGACCAAATGCCCAATCTAAATCACTTATCATGGTGGCGAACATTATAGTGGCAATCACGATTACAGTACCTGTAAATAAGATATCACTTATCATGGTGGCGAACATTATAGTAGCAATCACGATTACAGTACCTGTAAATAAGAAATAAATTAACTCAAAATTTCTTAAAAACAGTAATAAAAAAAATGTTCTGACAATATATAGCAAATCTAAAGAAATGCGATTAACAGAGTTCACGAAACACAATACCATGAGTAGTTTAGTGCTTATTTACAGGTTAAATAAGTGGGTCACGGAGGCCGAGTGGTATATGTAGTAACTACTGTGAATTTGAATCGTAAAAGTACTCTGCTTCTAAATACCTCAGTTGTTGTTTTTTCAAGACCTACATGTTCGACTACAGCCTTATTTACATGTTGAAATAAGGGGGCCTCGACATTGATTGACAGGTTTTCCTAAGGTCGGTCAATCCAACTTCTACCTATAAAAGCTGACCGACACGACCGAACGGGCTGTATAGCAAGTCAAGGTCGTTAAAAACTTTCAATTGTTTGTAGCAACTAGAGAAAAAAGTGGTATTGTGTACAACACCAAAACGCAAACATTGCGGTAAATGGGAAGTAACTCTTGTTTAAACTGTGTCAGTCCAAAACCTTATTCTCCAACATGGCAGTAAAACAGGAGTAACTCTTGTTTAAACTGAGTCAGTCGAAATTTTACCCTCCAACATGGCAGTAAAATGGAAGTAACTCTTGTTTAAACTATGTCAGTCGAAATTTTACCCTCAAACATTGCGGTAAAATGGAAGTAACTTTTGTTTAAACTATGTCAGTCGAACCTTACTCTCAAACATGGCGGTAAAATGGGATTAACTATTGTTTAAACTGTGTCAGTCGAAATTTTACCCTCAAACATGGCGGTAAAATGGAAGTAACTTTTGTTTAAACTATGTCAGTCGAACCTTACTCTCCAACTTGGCGATAAAATGGAAATAACTTTTGTTTAAACTGTGTCAGTCCAAATCTTACCCTCCAACATGGCGGTAAAAAGGAAGTAACTCTTGTTTAAACTGTGTCAGTCGAACCTTACTCTCCAACATGGCAGTAAAATGGGAGTAACTTTTGTTTAAACTGTGTCAGTAGAAATCTTACCCTCCAACATGGCGGTAAAATGGAAGAAACTCTTGTTTAAACTGTGTCAGTCGAAACATTACCCTCCAACATGGCGGTAAAATGGAAGGAACTCTTGTTTAAACTGTCTCAGTAGAAACTTTACCCTCCAACATGGCGGTAAATGGGAAGTAACTCTTGTTTAAACTGTCAGTCGAAAACCTTACCCTTCAATATGGCAGTTTATTGGAAGTAACTCTCGTTTAAACTGTGTCATTGGAAACTTTACCCTCCAACATGGCGGTGAAATGGAAGGAACTCTTGTTTAAACTATGTCAGTCGAAATTTTACCCTCAAACATTGCGGTAAAATGGAAGTAACTCTTGTTTAAACTATGTCAGTCGAACCTTACTCTCCAACATGGCGGTAAAATGGGAGTAACTTTTGTTTAAACTGTGTCAGTAGAAATCTTACCGTCCAACATGGCGGTAAAATGGAAGTAACTCTTGTTTAAACTGTGTCAGTTGAAACATTACCCTCCAACATGGCGGTACAATGGAAGAAACTCTTGTTTAAACTGTCTCAGTGGAAACTTTACCCTCCAACATGGCGGTAAATGGGAAGTAACTCTTGTTTAAACTGTCAGTCGAAACCTTACCCTCCAACATGGCAGTTTATTGGAAGTATCTCTCGTTTAAACTGTGTCAGTGGAAACTTTACCCTCCAACATGGCGGTGAAATGGAAGGAACTCTTGTTTTAACTGTGTCAGTCGAAACCTTACCCTCCAACATTGCGGTAGAAGGGAAGTAGCTCTTGTTTAAACTGTGTCCGTCGAAACCTTACCCTCAAACATGGCAGTAAATAGGAAGTAACTATTGTTTAAACTGTGTCAGTCGAAATCTTACCCTCCAACATGGCGGTAAAATGGAAGTAACTCTTGTTTAAACTATGTCAGTAGAAATCTTACCCTCCAACATGGCGGTAAAATGAAAGTAACTCTTGTTTTAATTGAGTAAGACGAGACCTTAACCACTAACCTGGCGGTAAAAGGATAGTAACTCTTGTTGAAATTGCGTCAATCGAAACCTTACCCTCCAACATGGCGGTAAAAGGGAAGTAACTCTTGTTTAAGTTATGTCAGTCGAAACCTCTCTATCAAAGTATGTATTGTACTTACCAGTTGCTAAGAATAAGAATATATTACAGATTGTGATGAATCTATTTTCGGAACACCTTCCACCAAATATCAAAATACAAATAGATATCAAACAGACTATAGATCCGACCAATCCAAAACATTCCAGCACTTGTACAGCTAAGAATTTGTCAACCTCTAAAAAAAGAATGGAAATGAAAAGAAAAAAATGATAACAGGATCTTTTATTGATTATATTCTACATTTTCAAAGATGAAATTGACGCCAGGAAGCAAATATCCGCACGTCACACTATCCTACGACGCATTCATTTCGATGATTGTAGGTCGATCGCACGTTTTATGCCTAAAACGGAATATGCAAGCTCGTCTATTTTTTTCCTATCGAAATTGTAAAAGATTTTCATGTAATGTGTGTAGGTTTCGGACCATATGAGTATTTGGACCATACGCGTATTTGGACCATATATGTATTTTTTTCAATAATATGTATTCGAAAAATTTATAAAAATTTACAATGGTGGCTGAATGAAAATGTATCATTTACAATTCAAAGGCTACATATAAACATTAAATATTAATGCCAAAGTTAATTTTCATCGTTAATTGTATTCTTGCATTGATGCGTAGGGCGATATTTACTTCTACATGGTATTTAAGCTTTTCTTGGGTCCTGTGTCGTTTGCCACCCGGTGACGTCATTCATGTTTTTAAAATCAAAAAATTGTTATTTGGATGGTGAATTGTCTCTTTTGCAATCACACCATATCTTTCTATAAGTAACAAAATTCTGAACTGTTAATGCTATTCATACAAAATTTCAAAAGGGTTATATAAAGAGTTAAGTATCAAAAGTAATCCTGTTAATTACCCCGACCATATGAGTATATACCCATGTGGTCATGACCATACGCGTGCAGCGGTCCGAATACTCATATGGTCCGGAACATGTATAATCAACCATAGAACAACACCCGCTTATGATGAAACAACGTATCAATTATAAGTCTCTTAAAATATAAAAAACAAGAATGTGTCCAAAGTACACGGATGCCCCACTCGCACTATAATTTTCCATGGTCAGTGGACCGTGAAATTGGGTAAAATCTAATTTGGCATTACAATTTAAAAAGATTATACTATAGGGAACATGTGTACTAAGTTTCAAGTTGATTGGACTTTAATTTCATCAAAAACTACCTTGATCAAAAACTTTAACCTGAAACTCCCACTCCCACTTTCATTTTCTATGTACAGTGGACCGTGAAATTGGGGTCAAAAGTCTAATTTGGCATTAAAATAAGAAAGATCATATCAGAAGCAACAAGTGTACTAAGTTTCAAGTTGATTGGACTTCAGCTTCATCAAAAACTACCTTGACCAAAAACTTTAACCTGAAGCGGGACGAACGAACGGACGGACGAACGGAGCCACAGACCAGAAAACATAATGCCTCTCTACTATCGTAGGTGGGGCATAAAAACACGTCATTTCTTTGAAAAAAATGAACATGGTTAGATTTTGGCTCTTTTTAGCTTTGTGTACTTTAAATATATAAAGTTGATGACATATGTTGCTGGAAAGTAATATGCACGGTTACATCTTCACTTTTGTACATTTAAAAAAACATGTTAAGATAACCCATACATTATCGCCAGTGGCGGATCTAAGGGGCGCAAAGGGCGTTCGTTTATTCCCTCTTTGATCGCCAAAATAAATCATAATAACATGTTTTTTCTCCATCTATATGATTTTTGGCATAACATTGTCCTATATTGTTTGAATAGCTTTGCTGGGCGCTATTTACTCCAATTTATGGAGTCACATACCCCTTCACCAAAATCCTGTATCCGCCCTTGATAAATCTATACTTACTCGTACGGTCCATTACAGACATATCTATGGTAACACATACTCCTGTAGACCTGGAGCAATATTGCCATAGTCCAGCATGTCCGTTATATCCAGTAGGGGGCGACACATTCCATTGTATGGAGAATAAATCTACTTACGTGTACGGTTCATTACAGATATATCTATGGTAACACATACTCCTGGAGATCTAGAGCAAAATTGCCATAGTCCAGCATGTCTGTTATATCCTGTAGCCCAGTAGGGTGCTCCAAAGCCTATTGTATGGAGAACAAATCCAAATAATTTAAAATAAAAAGCTAATTTTATGGTGAAAGCTACATCTGTGAGCCCCATGTTTTCCAGTGGTATGACTGGAGGTTTATGGTCGATCACTGTTTACAACAAGTACCTCACCACACACGACAATTCTGGGAAATCCTGCGATTCTGTGACGTAAGATCAATATTTAATATAAAAAAACATTCTAAAACTTCATCATAATTGCAACGATAACTTACAATAGATATAGGAAGATGTGGTGTGAGTGCCAATGAGACAACTCTCCATCCAAATAGCAATTTAAAAATTAAACCATTATAGGTTAAAGTACGGCCTTCAACACGGAGCCTTGGCTCACACCGAACAACAAGCTATAAAGGGCCCCAAAATTACTAGTGTAAAACCATTCAAACGGGAAAACCAACGGTCTAATTGATATCTCTCTTCTTGTATTTATATACTAAGTAATCCTTGCCTTTTACATTTTTGTTTTTCAGGCGTTCGCAATGAAAGTTAGGTTAATGTCTAGAAGCAGTTATATAAATGTAAGGTCAATTAACAATTTTGTCAGTGTAACATCGAACAAGAAGCAATACCTGGAAAATTGAAGACAATTAAGCAGCTTCAATATTTTAAGATCAACACAGACACACCAATCTCATTGGATTTTATTATAGCAGGTTAAATTTAGAACACAGTACTGCATTACATACATACACGTAGTGTACAAACTATCGTCTGCACGGCTGTCATTGACCTGAACGAGCTACACTGAGCTATAGGTGTAGATTCTTAACGTCTCAATGGTACTAATAAGAGGTGTACCTTCTAAATTCTATAATTACAAATGCATTGTAAAACAAAAGAAGATCTTAACGTAATGCCGAACTCTAATTATAAAAAAAGAAGATGCGGTATGATTGTCAATGAGACAACTCTCCACATGAGACCATGGAAATGACACAGAAACTAACAATGATAGGTCATCGTACGGTCAAATTCACCGGCTTGAATTTATGCAATTTAAATGAGCCGATGAGGGGTTAATTGTAAAGTTCTGTTAGTGTGTCTGATTTTTATCTGATATCTCTCTTCTTGTATTTATATACTAAGTAATCCTTGCCTTTTACATTTTTGTTTTTCAGGCGTTCGCAATGAAAGTTAGGTTAATGTCTAGAAGCAGTTATATAAATGTAAGGTCAACTAACAATTTTGTCAGTGTAACATCGAACAAGAAGCAATACCTGGAAAACTGAAGACAATTAAGCAGCTTCAATATTTTAAGATCAACACAGACACACCAATCTCATTGGATTTTATATTTGAGATTGGAAATGTTGAATATGTCAAAGAAACAACAAACCGAACAAAGAGCTGACAATAATGTATATAAACTTTCATATGAATTTACATAATCACTTTGGGACAATTGCTTGACATTTTGTAAATCCGACTATATTAACAACATAAATTATTCATTTATTCTATTGCCAATTTAAGGAGGCGCCAATCCTCTTCCGACTAATAGTTTTAATTTTTGATTTTTTAAACATCAATTTATAAAATTGCGAATGAAAATGGGGAGTGTAGCAAAGAGACAACAACACGACCAAAGAGCAACATAATTTTGAACTATTTTTATGTAGGATTGTACTGCATTTGTGATCTCAGCTATTGTGTTTCTATTTAAATTGTATGTTTCTCTGTAAACTTGGTTTTGATTTTTAGAGAATAAAGTATCTTGCATACAACAACCGAAGACTAGCTACCAATGGGTTCTTTTACACAGCGAGTAAAATCACACACCCAGAGGCGTGCTTCAGCTGACCCCTAAACAAAACTCTGTACTTCGTCGGTGATAATTGGCGTCATACTAAACTCCAAAATATATAAATGAACTGAGTACATTCCAAACCTTCAAGAGAAAGTTATCTCAAACATTTTCCGCTTAAAACAACTAACTTTCACGACAGTTAACAATTCCGTGTGCTGTTATTGAAAGAAGATCAACTATAGATTGATTTGGTTTCATGTGTAACATCGAACTCCAAAACAGCGGTTACGTCCTCTTTACTACGCTACGATAGTTTAGCGAAGCACCGTCGCCACTGTTTCGGGTTTGGTGTAACAAATACAGTCTAAGGTAAAATAAAAAAAAAAAACGTAGCATACTGTCGGATGGAAAACAAAATTATAGGGTTGTTGACGAATCCTAGCTTGTCATAACATGGTTTTGATTTTTTTCTATGGATTGACGCATAGTATAGAGAAAAGGTTTAACATAAACTACAATATGTATGTTCTGTAAAAGGAATCGATATGTATGAAGCCTGGGCATATTGACTTGCACTGACTGGATAACGAGGTTGTAAAGCAAATTCTCCTACTACTGACTATGTGTTGGTAGTCGGCGCTCTACCTCTGTCCAGTTGTGCCCAAGATGTACCATGCGGAAAATGTTGTTTTCGGCAACGAAAAATTAAGAAAATACTAACTTTAAAACTTATTGTTCAAATATAAACAACAATTGAGTCTAAATATACATTCATAAGCTAGTTAGAAGCTAAAGTTTATATCCGTGTAAAATTTGAAGTGCGGTGTTTTTCTTATATACATAAATAAACAATGCGATGCTTTTAAAATATCAATGCGATACTTTTAAAATATCATAGCGGTGTTTTTGTTATATCAATATTAGTACCGATTAGTATAAATATTAGACTGTTGTACCCATATTTTGACAATTTTACCTATTATGCCTGTTTTGTTCACGCATAGTTGTAAATATGACAGAATTTTATGGGACTGTCATACACATGAGAGGTTAAGCGCTATAAAAGGCCCGATAAGACAATGTAAAACAATTCAAACGAGAAAAACTAACGGCCTTATTTATATATAAAAAAATGAACGAAAAACAAATATGTAACACATAAACAAACGACAACAACTGAATTACAGGCTCCTGACTTTGGACAGGCACATACATAAATAATGTTGCGGGGTTAAACATGTTAGTTAGTCAGTTAGACTGAACAGATTATTAACACTTTCAACTATCAATAGGGTCACGGAACATTTTTGAAATGATAAGTTCATGTAAGCGTTAATTTTGTTACAGTTACGAATTTTTAGTGATATTGATCCTAAAACATTAAACCGGTCATGATCAAAGTTTGTGACTTATGTTTGCAGTTTTCTTGACATGCATTGTGACGTGTCATCGTATTCATTTTATATTAGAAAACTATAGCAGTTATATTAGAAAAGTATCGCATTCATAAATTTTTGATATTAAAAAATCATCGCTATGATATAAGACAAATATCGCATTGATATTTTAAAATATAGCAGTATCGTTGACTTATAGGTGATTTTGACGTAGCAAACAATTGAATTCATCTCAATTGCATTCCACTGAATTTGCTACATGATATTTAAAGAATGTTTACATTTACAAATGATAAATCGTGCATTTATTTTTCATTTATTCAATAATTCAATATTCTCGTTTAAATACACCTCGCTTGTTATTACATGAAATAACTCATGAAAATTATACAGAAGACGTATGTCGTGTTAAATGTTACCCTGTTTTAAGAAAAGAGTCATTAGTTTATACCGAGAAATCTGCCTTTCTTCGTACAAATGCTAAAATTCGTCTGACATTTCCCACAATGCAACTCGTTGATATAAGACAATATCGCTCATTGATATAAGAAAAGTTTTTATCGTATCGCACCTTCCATAGACTGTGATATCTAATGTTCAGTACTATATAGTTGTCGTTTGTTGATGTTGTACATATTTTCTTTATTTCACAATCGTTTCTCGTTTTTTATATAGATCAGACCGTTTGTTTTCCCGTTTGAATGGTTTTACACTTAACATTTTTGGGGCCCTTTATAGCTTGCTGTTCGGTGTGAGCCAAGGCTCCGTCTGAAAACCGTACGTTGACACATAATGGTTTACTTTTACAAATTGTGACTTGGATGGAGAGTCGTCTCATTGACACTCATAACACATCTTATATCTATGATAGGATAAACTTAAGTAACATTTCAATTGGTGTCATTGGTTGGTTTTGCAAAATAACTTGTAAATCTTCATAAAAGGCGTGAATTTCTACTTTCACTGAACAAATGAAGCTTAAGGTATGTTCGATGGGGGCATACATTTTTCATTGTATTAGGCAACCGACAGTCCTAGACAATGGTTGTTGCAAGGATTTTTTTCCTTATCACGTGATTGTTGCTATAGCCCTGTACGAGATATCAAAACTAATGATTCTGCGTATTTACACATTAAGAAGGGTTCTACTGTCGAACTTAAGAATTCCATGTGGGATAGGTGAGTTGTGACCATCTCATTTGTCATCATGTTGAAGGTATTCTTGGTGAAACCGCACTTACTACGCAGTAAACTGAATATCTGTTTCAAAATTTAATGCATTATGGGTAATATTTTTAAAAACGTACAACAAAACTTACGGATTCGTTTAAAATGTACTAAACAATTAAAATTCAACCAATGACGTTACATTATTTAAACCCGAATAATGAGAATATCCATAGTCCTTTAGATTCTCTAAAGGCAAGTAGTATACAGCCATTAAAAGTGTTTAACTATTTCCCTTCCGGAGCACCACAGTGTAGTCCTAGTTCGTGCTTTTCGATGTTTTCCCTTTCCTGATCATGACTTACTGGTGTGCTGTCCCTTTGTTTCTTCCAACATGGTTTACAGTAAATAAATACATTTGGTTAATTAGCCTTTATTTTAAAGTAAGAAAAAGTAATATGCATATATAATAGATGCCTACATAAAATAATAAAACACGATTGCATATATATGTATAATTAAAAAATATTGTACACTATATTTCACACTAATAGTATAATAAAAAAATACAACGATACACCAACATACACAAAAATAACAAGGGCGTTCGGGCGTATTCCCCCTTTTTAATATACATTTTCTATATACAAACACATCATTTCAGCTTGCTTCCTTTCTTTTTGTTCATTCCATCCAACATGCTCTCAATCGTACATTGGGAGCAGTATAATGTTTTTCGTTATAAAAACTAGTATTAACAAGAGAACGTTCACAAACACGCCTGAGTGTATAACTCATGTAGAACAAAACAAAAATGCATACATTTGTATATTCAGATGAGGTTGAAAACAACAGTTTAGAGAGATGTCAAGGGCTATTGCTAGTTAACAAATCATTTTGTTTAATTATCATTTTCAATTAAAAATAGTTCAAAACAGAAATAAATAATATTTCCCCTGAATATTCTTTTAAATCTTAAAAAAATCAGTTTAAAACGATCTATTTAAAAATACAGTGAGTCTAGGAAATAACAAGTTTGTGATAAACACATGACAAATAGGGTGGACTCTTATTTGACGGAGAGAAGTGAATTGTGAAGATTTGAAATCTGGTTCCTTTGCGTACTTGATAAAATAATAGAGAGTAAAGAACAGTAGTTCCATTAATGTGATGTCAGTAATACAACCTGTTACCCTGTACATACGCTGAGTGTACATGGTGTATACACATTATACACACATTAAAGCACGTGTTACACATGAATGAGGTAATGAACTGAGTATTGCACTCAAATGCTGCAAATAATATTCAATAGTATTATATATTCTCAAAATACAGTTATATGGCAAGACAACGTGTAGCTATATATGCATTGATAGGTATGTATCATTTATACATACAAAATATATACAGGCTCTCGAGAGAAAAAAATCAAATTATGCAAATCAACAATAGTTTGTGAAGCACCGATCATTCATCTTATGTGGGAAAGTGGCATCTTTAAAAAAAAAAATCTTCCTGGGAAATATTTTCAAAAGCGTACACCAAAAGCGTTTTGATTGGTTTAAAACGTTATAAACTATGGAAATTCAACCAATGACGTGACGTTATTTAAATAGGGTACGAACAATGAAATTACACATGATGCTTTAGATTCTGAAAAGGCCAAATGTTTGAAGAGCGTTTTGATTGTAAGCATTATTTGTAATATTTATAACTTAAACTATTTCTATTTTTTTATCCTCAGAAATTAAATTTGTCACGTGAATACCATTAAAATGATAATGTCTGTCTTCCATACTTAGTCACGTGCTTACTGGCACATAGACACGATCATGAATATTCCGGCAAGAGCGAAACAAACACCTCCAGTAGTGGTCAGACCAAATGCCCAGGCTAAGTTGTTAGACTCGGAAGCAAAAATTATGATGGCAATCAGAATGCAAGCACCTGCAAAGAGAATTAACAGACTTAAATCTCACAAAGTAAACAGAATTATAATTATAAAACATTAATAAAACATATACACGTATACATAAGCATGATAAGTATAATTTGAAGAATATAAATTTTACAACCAAACTGGATGTATTATGATAGCGTACACTCCAATTTGATCACCTAAAAATAAAATATATCGTGTTTTCCACGACATATATGAATGTGAAGTATGATCCACTTGTAGCTATAGGGAATAACGCCCAGATGCTCCGAAGCGCGCAGCTTTATACGACCGCAGAGGTCGAACCCTGAACAGTTGGGGCAAGTATGGACACACCATTTAGGCTTGATACAGCTCTGAATTTTGATTGTGATTAAATAGTTGACACAACATAGGTTTCTGACACAAAATGAATGTGGTCTAAGAACTTAACTTAAAAACTTTAAAAAATGTAATTGGACATTTTACCTATTATGGTTCAATATCCAAAATCTATGGTTACATTCAGCATATCATAGAACACCAATAATTCAATTTTTGATGAATTCAAATAATGTTTAATTTTAGATCCTTTAGACCTCAATGTGGACCAATTTGATAACAGGGCCCAAATATTAAAAATCTAAATACATGGTTAGATTCAGCATATTGAAGAACTCCATATATTCAATTTTTGTTGAAATCAAACAAAGTTTAATTTGGGACCCTTTGGACCTTAATGTAGACCAATTTGAAAACAGGACCATAAATTAAGAACCCCAATAATACATTTTTTGATGAAATCTAACTAACTTTTGGTCCTAATTCATAAACTGTTGGGGATCGAAACACCCGAAAATCAATCCCAATCTTCCTTTTGTGGTCATAAAACTTATTTTAAAATTTCATAGATTTCTGTTTACTTATCCTAAAGTTTGTGCGAAAACCAAGATTAATGCGTATTTTGCCCCTTTTTTACCCCCAATTCCGTAAATGTTGGGACCAACACTCCAACACTCCCAAAATCAATACCAACCTTCCTTTTATGGTAACAAACCCTGTGTTTAAATTTCATAGATTTCTATTTACTTATACTAAAGTTATAGTGCGAAAACCAAATGTCTTCGGACGAGGACGACGACGACGCCAACATCATACCAATATACGACCAACAATTTTCAAATTTTGCGGTCGTATATAAGTCGTTGATCCGACCCTGAAACTACTGGTTCATGGAATTACACATGTAATATATGTAGAACCAGATGCTCCGCAGGGCGTAGCTTTATACGACCGCAGAGGTTGAACCCTGAACGGTTGGGGCAAGTATGGACACAACATTCAAGCTGGATTCCGCTCTAAATTTGGATTGTGATTAAATAGTTGACACAGCATAGGTTTCTGACACAGAATGAATGTATTCAAATGAACTTAAAATTTTTGTTTTCTCTTAGAGCAATTCACTATGCTGTTGAATATTAATCCTCTCAAAAAAATGTTTGAAGAAATTTTCTTTTTATTTATGAAATTTCAAATGAGAAAAATTGAACCCAATTTTTTAATCACATCCCCCTTTCCCTTATTCCAAAACTAATTTCAATTAAAATATTCTAATGGAGTTTGCAACAATTACTACTCATTTAAATACATCATAAAATATTAAGATGTAAAAAAAACTGCTTGTTATCACTGAATGGTAAAGATTATTTAAATTTATCAGTTGGTAGTAAAAAGTGAATATACATTGTATATTGTATATAACAAAGATTTAAGTTGATTCTGGACAAAGAAAGATAACTCCAATTAAAAAAAAATATTGCAGATATTTCTTGCTTACTATACTGGACAAAGAAAGATAACTCTTAATTAAAAAAAAAATTGCAATTTCACAATATTGTGAAATTTGATATTTCTTGCCATTGCACAATACTGTGCAATTGAAAAGACTTGCTATTGCACAATACTTAATATAATAATTTTAGATCCTGATTTGGACCAACTTGAAAACTGGGCCCATAATCAAAAATCTAAGTACATGTTTAGATTCAGCATATCAAAGAGGCCCAAGAATTTAATTTTTGTTAAAATCAAACTTAGTTTAATTTTGGACCCTTTGCACTTTAATTTAGACCAATTTTAAAACTGGACCAAAAATTAAGAATCTACATACACAGTTAGATTTGGCATATCAAAGAACCCCAATTATTCAATTTTTGATGAAATCAAACAATGTTTAATTTTGGACCTCGATTTGGGCCAACTTGAAAACTGGGCCAATAATCAAAAATCTAAGTACATTTTTAGATTCAGCATATCAAAGAACCCCAAGGTTTCAATTTTTGTTAAAATCAAACTAAGTTTAATTTTGGACCCTTTGGACCTTAATGTAGACCAATTTGAAAACGGGACCAAAAATTAAGAACCTACATACACAGTTAGATTCGGCATATTAAAGAACCCCAATTATTCAATTTTGATGAAATCAAACAAAGTTTAATTTTGGACCCTTTGGGCCCCTTTTTCCTTAACTGTTGGGACCAAAACTCCCAAAATCAATACCAACCTTCCTTTTGTGGTCATAAACATTGTGTTTAAATTTCATTGATTTCTATTTACTTTAACTAAAGTTATTGTGCGAAAACCAAGAATAATGCTTATTTGGGCCCTTTTTTGGCCCCTTATTCCTAAACTGTTGAAACCAAAACTCCCAAAATCAATCCCAACCTTTCTTTTGTGGTCATAAACCTTGTGTCAAAATTTCATAGATTTCTATTAACTTAAACTAAAGTTATAGTGCGAAAACCAAGAAAATGCTTATTTGGGCCCTTTTTGGCCCCTAATTCCTAAAATGTTGGGACCAAAACTCCCAAAATCAATACCAGCCTTCCTTTTATGGTCATAAACCTTGTGTTAAAATTTCATAGATTTCTATTCACTTTTACTAAAGTTAGAGTGCGAAAACTAAAAGTATTCGGACGACGACGACGACGACGACGACGACGACGACGACGACGACGACGACGACGACGCCAACGTGATAGCAATATACGACGAAATTTTTTTCAAAATTTGCGGTCGTATAAAAAAAGGAGTCCAGTACATATATTTATTTTTTATAATTCTCATTTGGCATCACTTCAGTGTTTCTGTATGCTCTAAGGAGCAGGAGCTTGTAATTCAATGGTTGTCGTTTATTTCTGTGTTACATATTTGTTTTTCGTTCATTTTTTTAATGTATATATATATAAAAATTAGGCAGTTAATTTTCTCGTTTGAACTGTTTTACATTGTCATGATTGTCATTTTGGGGCCTTTTTTAGCTGATTGTGCGATATGGGTTTTGCTCATTGTTGAAGGCCGTCCTGTGACCTGTAGTTGTTTTAAATTTCTGTGTCATTTTGGTCTCATGTGGAGAGTTGTCGCAATGGCAATCACATCTTTTTTATATCGAGTATATTTATAACGATTTTTTGTATGAAAGCATGAACAATGGAGTAAGTTGAATCTGATTAAAATACAAATGCTTTATCCCGTTCTACTCTCTATTTTCTTTTTCGGGATACTCTAGTTTTATCGGAGTAATTATACACAGCGTAATCATTACCAGAATAGAATATAAAACCGAGTGTCGTCAGTTCCTTGTACATTTGTTGTAAGCTAAAGTTTTGATAGAGTCTCATTGGCGTTTATATTTGACAAGAAATAATACAAAAGGTTAAATATTACATCACAGGATGCAGTTTATACGAAAATTAAAGACTAGGGTTGAAAACTTCAAAAGGATGATGAATTTAGATATGCAATTAAATCTACTTATACTGGTGTTTTTTTCTCTCTCGTGAAATGTACTGATAGGGCGAACATATTATTGCTTATTAGATGTAAGTTCTTAAGCATGTTAAGTGAAGATCTTATATATTCAAAGAAAAGTACACTATAAAAGCCTTAAGATGTTTAAGTTTTTTGTGTAATTGAAGTCCGAACTTGTGCCCTCTATTCCGGTCAGCTTATCCAACGTATTAGTGCATTTATTTGGGAAATGAATATACATGATATACCAAGCCAAAAATATGACAGTTTTTTCCCCATTCTTTCTAATGTTTGATATAGTCATGATAGTTGAGATTGTTGTTAGTATATCTTAATATGGACATTTATGTATAGAAATGATTGTTGTTAGTATATCTTAATATGGACATTTATGTATAGAAATGATTGTTGTTAGTATATCTTAATATGGAAATTTATGTATAGAAATGATTGTTGTTAGTATATCTTAATATGGACATTTATGTATAGAAATGATTGTTGTTAGTGTATCTTAATATGGACATTTATGTATAGAAATGATTGTTGTTAGTGTATCTTAATATGGACATTTATGTATAGAAATGATTGTTGTTAGTGTATCTTAATATGGACATTTATGTATAGAAATGATTGTTGTTAGTGTATCTTAATATGGACATTTATGTATAGAAATGATTGTTGTTAGTGTATCTTAATATGGACATTTATGTATAGAAATGATTGTTGTTAGTGTATCTTAATATGGACATTTATGTATAGAAATGATTGTTGTTAGTATATCTTAATATGGACATTTATGTATAGAAATGATTGTTGTTAGTGTATCTTAATATGGACATTTATGTATAGAAATGATTGTTGTTAGTGTATCTTAATATGGACATTTATGTATAGAAATGATTGTTGTTAGTATATCTTAATATGAACATTTATGTATAGAAATGATTGTTGTTAGTATATCTTAATATGGACATTTATGTATAGAAATGATTGTTGTTAGTATATCTTAATATGGACATTTATGTATAGAAATGATTGTTGTTAGTATATCTTAATATGGACATTTATGTATAGAAATGATTGTTGTTAGTATATCTTAATTGAATCGTTATGTATAGAAATGATTGTTGTTAGTGTATCTTAATATGGACATTTATGTATAGAAATGATTGTTGTTAGTATATCTTAATATGGACATTTATGTATAGAAATGATTGTTGTTAGTATATCTTAATATGGACATTTATGTATAGAAATGATTGTTGTTAGTATATCTTAATATGGACATTTATGTATAGAAATGATTGTTGTTAGTATATCTTAATATGGACATTTATGTATAGAAATGATTGTTGTTAGTATATCTTAATTGAATCGTTATGTATAGAAATGATTGTTGTTAGTGTATCTTAATATGGACATTTATGTATAGAAATGATTGTTGTTAGTATATCTTAATATGGACATTTATGTATAGAAATGATTGTTGTTAGTATATCTTAATATGGACATTTATGTATAGAAATGATTGTTGTTAGTATATCTTAATACGAATCGTTATGTATAGAAATGATTGTTGTTAGTATATCTTAATATGGACATTTATGTATAGAAATGATTGTTGTTAGTATATCTTAATATGAACATTTATGTATAGAAATGATTGTTGTTAGTATATCTTAATATGGACATTTATGTATAGAAATGATTGTTGTTAGTATATCTTAATATGGACATTTATGTATAGAAATGATTGTTGTTAGTATATCTTAATATGGACATTTATGTATAGAAATGATTGTTGTTAGTATATCTTAATTGAATCGTTATGTATAGAAATGATTGTTGTTAGTGTATCTTAATATGGACATTTATGTATAGAAATGATTGTTGTTAGTATATCTTAATATGGACATTTATGTATAGAAATGATTGTTGTTAGTATATCTTAATATGGACATTTATGTATAGAAATGATTGTTGTTAGTATATCTTAATATGGACATTTATGTATAGAAATGATTGTTGTTAGTATATCTTAATATGGACATTTATGTATAGAAATGATTGTTGTTAGTATATCTTAATTGAATCGTTATGTATAGAAATGATTGTTGTTAGTGTATCTTAATATGGACATTTATGTATAGAAATGATTGTTGTTAGTATATCTTAATATGGACATTTATGTATAGAAATGATTGTTGTTAGTATATCTTAATATGGACATTTATGTATAGAAATGATTGTTGTTAGTATATCTTAATATGGACATTTATGTATAGAAATGATTGTTGTTAGTATATCTTAATATGGACATTTATGTATAGAAATGATTGTTGTTAGTATATCTTAATATGGACATTTATGTATAGAAATGATTGTTGTAAGTATATCTTAATATGGACATTTATGTATAGAAATGATTGTTGTTAGTATATCTTAATACGAATCGTTATGTATAGAAATGATTGTTGTTAGTATATCTTAATATGGACATTTATGTATAGAAATGATTGTTGTTAGTATATCTTAATACGAATCGTTATGTATAGAAATGATTGTTGTTAGTATATCTTAATATGGACATTTATGTATAGAAATGATTGTTGTTAGTATATCTTAATACGAATCGTTATGTATAGAAATGATTGTTGTTAGTATATCTTAATATGGACATTTATGTATAGAAATGATTGTTGTTAGTATATCTTAATATGGACATTTATGTATAGAAATGATTGTTGTTAGTATATCTTAATATGGACATTTATGTATAGAAATGATTGTTGTTAGTATATCTTAATATGGACATTTATGTATAGAAATGATTGTTGTTAGTATATCTTAATATGAATCGTTATGTATAGAAATGATTGTTGTTAGCATATTTTTGATTGCTTCCGTTAAAACCAATCACTACTTAATACTGTATTAGCCTCCTTCTGATAAAGTTTTAGATACATACAAATTGTCTTTCGTTAAATGTCTTTCATTTGTTTGTGTTGTTCTATTGGGTATCTGTTAAAGTGACTTTTTCTTCACAATTTTTTTTTTATTTCTTTATGCATGAGTGAATATACATGAATCTATTCGTATTAGACTTACCAGTCCCTAATAATGCGATGACATTGAAAACGGCAATGCATTTACTTCCGGAACATCTCCCTACGCAGATAAATATTCCAATGAGTACTAAACAGGCAATAGATCCAATTAATCCGAAACATTCGAAGGTCTTCGTGGCCGTTAAATAGTCTCCAACTGAAATAGATAAAATCACTCAATTATCTAGAGAGGATCATGTTGCTATGTGAAATCTATATATATATATATATATGCAAAGCTGTATGGAGACATCGGTGTATACATTTACATGATCAGTGGCGGATCCAAAGGGGGAGGGTCGGGGATTGGAACCCTCATTTTTTGGGTCGATCAATGGGGACATATAGTTGAACCCCCCTTTTATTCTGGGTTAGGACCCCCCTTTTTGAATGGCTGGATCCGTCCCTGATGATATGTGAGGGTCTAAAACGGGATAAGCATTATAGTAAATAAAGGGCCAGTACTGAAATGACTGAAGAAAATAAGTAAATAAAATAAAAGAGAAAAAACTAAATTAGAGAAAATATAAGCCGAAAAATTAAAGCTTACGATAAGTTTATCATTTGGTTCTCTGTATAATATATAGAATATTATAGAGACGTTCTGATTAGACTTAATCTTCGCCTCATATGTTTTGTTTTTATATACATCCATATTTTCCAAATAATTCACGAAAGCCATGATAGATTCATTGTTTGTATGTTGATAATTTTCACGTGGCCTTGACCGTTATACTCAAATTTGATCTGTGTTTTGTGGTTATTAGATTTGTATAATAAATTTCATAACATTTAGTTGCGGAAAACTAACGTGAAAGAACGGAAACCCAATTTTTGGCCGTGCATAAGTACGTACAGACGGACACGGGTGAACTTAATGCCCCCTCCGTAACGGCGGGGGCATAAAAAAAAAGAAGTTACGCTTTATCTTTCACATTCTAATACCGCTTCGTAGCTTATTTCCTTTAAGTTGCGTATAGCTGCAGTGTCGCAATTTAATCATACATGCTTACACCTATATACATTTTTGTATTCCAAAATAGTTAAAAAGAATTTAAGGATAATCGCTCAGTTTTATTTTAGAGAGTGGCTGCCCCAACCTCTTAGTATTTACAATTTATAATGCAAAGTCTTCGTATAAGAGGTTTTGCACATACAGTGGCGGATCCAGAATTTTTCCTAAGGGCGGCCCGATGACTGACCTAATTATAAGGGGGGTCGCTCCAAACATGCTTCAATGATTCCCTATATAATCAACCAAATTTTTCTCACGAAAGCGGGGCAGGGCCCCCAAGCCCCCCCCCCCCCCCCCCCCCTTTTTGGATCCGCCTGTGATTCAGATGATAATATAACAATGAATTGTAAATGTCACATGATCATACATATTCAGCTCGTGTTAAGTTGTTTGAAAAACTATGTCCTTATCTTGTGATATAATTATTATGAATGATTCATGGCGATAACATCTACTTTGAATGTCAATTGTCAATGATTGTATACATGTCTATTAGCTGAGAATTATAGTTATAAAGGATGATGATTTTTCTGTGAGATAAAATATACAGTTTTCGAATAGATCATGTTGTCCCCCCCCCCTCACCCTGTCAATTATATTGCTTCCTATTCAACAAGTAATAATGTACAGCTCTGAAAAATAGGACAACACAATAGTTGTTAAAATCAAGAAAGTAAGGAATAAAGAGAAACGGCTTCAAATAAATTAGACAGAGATTAGGACACCATATTTGAACCGAAAGAGCTACGCGAAGTTCTGGATGAGGTTCCTTTAACTCTTTATTTTATGTTTGTTACGCCTTTAAATGCATTTAAACATCTAATTATTCTCTTTCTTTTTTAAATCATTTATCCCCCACCTCATCTGTATTATAAAAATTAAACAACAAATTTAATTTAATCCACTGATTCAATTCACACCCACACCAAACTTCGCCTTTTTATCAAAATTAAGTTAAACGTTGTAGAAAAACAAGTGCACGCCCCTGTGTTGCTCATCAATCATTCCGAACTACACACTACACACAATATATTATCAACTAACATGACATGTATTGTACATTACAAAAATATTCAAGAAGTTGTCATGCATCCCTTATCTACACAAATAAATGTTTCAGTTATCATGGGAACAACGATCTGCAGCGTAATGACCTTGTGCTGGGCTTAACTCGATTGTAAAAACAACGACAAAACATGTTTGTAAAAATGCATTGAATGGATTTTAGATTGTAGCGAAATATATCATTATAAATATTGTACAGACGTTCATGTATTATAACTTATTCCGATAAATCTCAGCGGGAATTCTGGAAAAGGTCACAATCTCAGGCTACATCATTTACATCTTATTACAAAATCCACTTTAGATAAAGATCAATTTGATTTCTAATAGACATGATAGAAGACCCGTATAAATGGGCAAAATAAATTCACTGATTAGTATATTAAACATTTGCAATACAAATAACACCCATAAACATGACAAAGAAATCAAGGACAAAAACAGCTCAAACAATGCGTGAAAAATAAAGTGACAGTTATATAAACATATTGAGTTGACCATAATATTTATTTACCGGACAGGAACGTTGACAGGAACGTACCTCGGAATTTTCAAGGAGCGCGCAAAGGGGGATATAACAAGTTATCATATAAAATTGAGAATGGAAATGGGGAATGTGCCAAAGAGACAACAACCCGACCATAGAGCAGACAACAGCTGAAGGCCACCAATGGGTCAGTCTTCAATGCAACGAGAAATCAGAATACATTATAGATTAAATATAGATAATATCACTTATAATACCATATATAAGTATATAGCACTTCTGATTCGGATGTTATTATTTATAAAGGTGTAATTTAAACCACTCGTACTGATGAATACAGGGGCAATTAGTCACATCCATTTACATCACCATCTAAAAGTGCAACTTACATGTAGCTGCGGGTCTATATTTGCCAAAATTCAAATAAATGGTGAAAAGTTGACCAACGATGATTAGATTAATATTAAAAAGAAGATGTGTATGATTGCCAATGAGAAAGTAATATAAACCCGGAACACTCTCTACATTGACCAATCTACAAGTAAGGGGTAATATAAACCCTGGACCCCCTCAACATTGACCAATCTACAAGTAAGGGGTAATATAAACCCTGGACCCCCTAAACATTGACCAATCTACAAGTAAGGGGTAATATAAACCCTGGACCCCCTAAACATTGACCAATCTACAAGTAAGGGGTAATATAAACCCTGGACCCCCTCAACATTGACCAATCTACAAGTAAGGGGTAATATAAACCCGGGACACCATAAACATTGACCAATCTACAAGTAAGGGGTAATATAAACCCGGGACACCCTCAACATTGACCAATCTACAAGTAAGGGGTAATATAAACACGGGACACCCTCAACATTGACCAATCTACAAGTAAGGGGTAATATAAACACGGGACACCCTAAACATTGACCAATCTACAAGTAAGGGGTAATATAAACACGGGACACCCTCAACATTGACCAATCTACAAGTAAGGGGTAATATAAACACGGGACACCCTAAACATTGACCAATCTACAAGTAAGGGGTAATATAAACCCGGGACACCCTTAACATTGACCAATCTACAAGTAAGGGGTAATATAAACCCGGGACACCCTAAACATTGACCAATCTACAAGTAAGGGGTAATATAAACAAGGGACACCCTCAACATTGACCAATCTACAAGTAAGGGGTTATATAAACCCGGGACACCCTCTACATTGACCAATCTACAAGTAAGGGGTTATATAAACCCGGAACACCCTCTACATTGACCAATCTACAAGTAAGGGGTTATATAAACCCGGGACACCCTCTACATTGACCAATCTACAAGTAAGGGGTTATATAAACCCGGAACACCCTCTACATTGACCAATCTACAAGTAAGGGGTAATATAAACCCGGGACACCCTCTACATTGACCAATCTACAAGTAAGGGGAAATATAAACCCGGGATACCCTAAACATTGACCAATCTACAAGTAAGGGGTAATATAAACCCGGGATACCCTCTACATTGACCAATCTACAAGTAAGGGGTAATATAAACCCGGGATACCCTAAACATTGACCAATCTACAAGTAAGGGGTAATATAACCCGGGACACCCTCTACATTGACCAATCTACAAGTAAGGGGTAATATAACCCCGGAACACCCTAAACATTGTCCAATCTACAAGTAAGGGGTAATATAAACACGGGACACCCTAAACATTGACCAATCTACAAGTAAGGGGTAATATAAACCCGGGATACCCTAAACATTGACCAATCTACAAGTAAGGGGTAATATAAACACGGGACACCCTAAACATTGACCAATCTACAAGTAAGGGGTAATATAAACCCGGGACTCCCTCAACATTGACCAATCTACAAGTAAGGGGTAATATAACCCCGGGACCCCCTAAACATTGACCAATCTACAATTACGGAGTAATATAAACCCGGGACACCCTAAACATTGACCAATCTACAAGTAAGGGGTAATATAACCCCGGGACACCCTAAACATTGACCAATCTACAAGAAAGGGGTAACATAAACACGGGACTTCCTAAACATTGACCAATATACAAGTGAGGGGTAATATAAACACGGGACACCCTAAACATTGTCCAATCTACAAGTAAGGGGTAATATAAACCCGGGACTCCCTTAACATTGACCAATCTACAAGCAAGGGGTAATATAAACCCGGGACACCCTAAACATTGTCCAATCTACAAGTAAGGGGTAATATAAACCCGTGACCATCTCTACATTGACCAATCTGCAAGTAAGGGGTAATATAAACCCGGGACCCCCTCAACATTGACCAATCTACAAGTAGGGGGTAATACAAACCCGGGACACCCTAAACATTGACCAATCTACAATAACGGAGTAATATAAACCCGGGACTCCCTAAATATTGACCAATCTACAATAACGGAGTAATATAAACACGGGACTCCCTAAACATTGACCAATCTACAAGCAAGGGGTAATATAAACCCGGGACACCCTCTACATTGACCAATCTACAAGAAAGGGGTAATATAAACACGGGACACCCTCTACATTGAACAATCTACAATTACGGAGTAACATAAACACGGGACTTCCTAAACATTGACCAATATACAAGTGAGGGGTAATATAAACACGGGACTTCCTAAACATTGTCCAATCTACAAGTAAGGGGTAATATAAACCCGGGACTCCCTTAACATTGACCAATCTACAAGCAAGGGGTAATATAAACCCGGGACACCCTAAACATTGACCAATCTACAAGTAAGGGGTAATACAAACTCGGGACACCCTAAACATTGACCAATCTACAATTACGGAGTAATATAAACACGGGACATCCTCTACATTGACAGATCTACAATTACGGAGTTATATAAACACGGGACTCCCTAAACATTGACCAATCTATAAGTAAGGGGTAATATAAACCCGGGACCCCCTCAACATTGACCGATCTACAAGTAAGGGGTAATACAAACCCGGGACACCCTAAACATTGACCAATCTACAAGTAAGGGGTAATATAAACCCGGGACCCCCTCAACATTGACCAATCTACAAGTAAGGGGTAATCTAACCCCGGGACCCCCTCAACATTGACCAATCTACAAGTAAGGGGTAATATAAACCCGGGATACCCTAAACATTGACCAATCTACAAGCAAGGGGTAATATAAACCCGGGACACCCCAAACATTGAACAATCTACAAGTAAGGGGTAATATAAACCCGGGATACCCTAAACATTGACCAATCTACAAGTAAGGGGTAATATAAACCCGGGACACCCTAAACATTGACCAATCTACAAGTAAGGGGTAATATAACCCCGTGACACCCTAAACATTGACCAATCTACAAGTAAGGGGTAATATAAACCCGGGACACCCTAAACATTGACCAATCTACAAGTAAGGGGTAATATAAACCCGGGACTCCCTAAACATTGACCAATCTACAAGTAAGGGGTAATATAAACCCGGGACACCCTCTACATTGACCAATCTACAAGTAAGGGGTAATATAAACACGGGACACCCTCTACATTGACCAATCTACAAGTAAGGGGTAATATAAACCCGGGACTCCCTAAACATTGACCAATCTACAAGTAAGGGGTAATATAAACCCGGGACACCCTAAACATTGACCAATCTACAAGTAAGGGGTAATGTAAACACGGGACACCCTCTACATTGACCAATCTACAAGTAAGGGGTAATATAAACACGGGACACCCTCTTCATTGACCAATCTACAAGTAAGGGGTAATATAAACACGGGACACCCTCTACATTGACCAATCTACAAGTAAGGGGTAATATAAACACGGGACACCCTCTACATTGACCAATCTACAAGTAAGGGGTAATATAAACACGGGACACCCTCTACATTGACCAATCTACAAGTAAGGGGTAATATAAACCCGGGACACCCTCTACATTGACCAATCTACAAGTAAGGGGTAATATAAACCCGGGACTCCCTAAACATTGACCAATCTACAAGTAAGGGGTAATATAAACCCGGGACACCCTCTACATTGACCAATCTACAAGTAAGGGGTAATATAAACACGGGACACCCTCTACATTGACCAATCTACAAGTAAGGGGTAATATAAACCCGGGACTCCCTAAACATTGACCAATCTACAAGTAAGGGGTAATATAAACCCGGGACACCCTCTACATTGACCAATCTACAAGTAAGGGTAATATATACCCGGGACACCCTCTACATTGACCAATCTACAAGTAAGGGGTAATATAAACACGGGACACCCTCTACATTGACCAATCTACAAGTAAGGGGTAATATAAACAAGGGACTCCCTAAACATTGACCAATTTACAAGTAAGGGGTAATATATACCCGGGACACCCTCTACATTGACCAATCTACAAGTAAGGGGTAATATAAACCCGGGACACCCTAAACATTGACCAATCTACAAGTAAGGGGTAATATATACCCGGGACACCCTCTACATTGACCAATCTACAAGTAAGGGGTAATATAAACCCGGGACACCCTCTACATTGACCAATCTACAAGTAAGGGGTAATATAAACACGGGACACCCTCTACATTGACCAATCTACAAGTAAGGGGTAATATAAACACGGGACACCCTCTACATTGACCAATCTACAAGTAAGGGGTAATATATACCCGGGACACCCTCTACATTGACCAATCTACAAGCAAGGTGTAATATAAACCCGGGACACCCTCTACATTGACCAATCTACAAGTAAGGGGTAATATAAACACGGGACACCCTCTACATTGACCAATCTACAAGTAAGGGGTTATATAAACCCGGGACACCCTAAACATTGACCAATCTACAAGATAAGGGTTAATATAACCCCGGGACACCCTCTACATTGACCAAACTACAAGTAAGGTGTAATATAAACCCGGGACTCCCTCTACATTGACCAATCTACAAGCAAGGTGTAATATAAACCCGGGACACCCTAAACATTGACCAATCTACAAGTAAGGGGTTATCTAACTCCCGGACACCCTTAACATTGACCAGTCTACATATACTCACATCCAAATTTGATATCCGTGTCAACAGAGCTACAAGAATCTGTAATTTTGATACAATACTGCCATAATCCACTGTTAAATGCTATATTATCTGACCAGTAAGGTGCTCCAAATCCAATTATATGAAGGAGAAATCCGACGATTATAAAAATTAGAGCTAATTTAATCGCCAAAGCTGCATCACTGAGACCCATGTTGTCGGATGTAAAACTGATAATGAATTATACAAATCGATTATTGTAATATCACACAATTACACTTCTCTGACACAGCGATGTGAAGCCGACGCCCCAATATACAACGTATCGACAGCCTACACACAGCTACAAAAATCACATTAATTTCGACCCAGATTTCAGTGTTTGTTGAACGATGTTAATATATAGAGAGAGGCATTCAAAGGTACTAGTGTTGTTGTACGCGTACGATGTTAATAGAGAGAGGCATTCGAAAGGTAGCTGATGATATATATTTGTTAAGTCAAATTTCATTATTTATTCTTAACAATCTATCGAAGTTTAGAAGACTATTTGTTTGGGAAAGTATTGATCTTAAAATCTGGTCCGTCTGGAGATAATAGGAAAAGTTAAAGGAAAATAAATGCAAATTATCCCTCTATCACACGTATTTTCTCAGCGTATTTTATAAAATTGAGAATGGAAATGGGGAATGTGTCAAAGAGACAACAACCCGACCAAATAAAAAAAACAACAGCAGAAGGTCACCTCAGGTTTTCAATGTAGCGAGAAATTCCCGCACCCGGAGGCGTCCTTCAGCTGGCACCTAAACAAATATATACTAGTTCAGTGATAATGAACGCCATACTAATTTCCAAATTGTACACAAGAAACTAAATTTAAAATAATACAAGACTAACAAAGGCCACATATGTCATTTCAATTATGGGGTTCTGTCCTGGTCGTACTACATGAACTTACAGTTATGGGGTTCTGTCCTGGTCGTACTACATGTACTTACAGTTATGGGGTTCTGTCCTGGTCGTACTACATGTACTTACAGTTATGGGGTTCTGTCCTGGTCGTACTACATGTACTTACAGTTATGGGGTTCTGTCTTGGTCGTACTACATGTACTTACAGTTATGGGGTTCTGTCCTGGTCGTACTACATGTACTTACAGTTATGGGGTTCTGTCCTGGTCGTACTACATGTACTTACAGTTATGGGGTTCTGTCCTGGTCGTACTACATGTACTTACAGTTATGGGGTTCTGTCCTGGTCGTACTACATGTACTTACAGTTATGGGGTTCTGTCCTGGTCGTACTACATGTACTTACAGTTATGGGGTTCTGTCCTGGTCGTACTACATGTACTTACAGTTATGGGGTTCTGTCCTGGTCGTACTACATGTACTTACAGTTATGGGGTTCTGTCCTGGTCGTACTACATGTACTTATACAGTTATTGTAAAACTGTGTTGTTTTCTTCACTGTTTGTAATGAAAAAAAGTGTTTAATTGGAGAAGTAGTTGGGTTACTTTTTTATATGCCGAAGAGTTAACTAAAGTCACATATTTTGTTTTAGAGAAAAATAGGTAAAATAAAAAGAAAAAATAAAAATAGAAAAAAGAGATGTGCCTTAATATTTAGATTTCAAAATATTGGGCAGTAAAAGATAAAGAACGACGAAAAAATGAACCAAAACAATGCTTCAGAGAGGAAGAGCTTAATCCCAATATTTCTATAAACCCCATTTGGAACCTCAATTGTGATGCTGGCGGATGGATTATGTAGATACACAACAAATAGTTTGATGTGTATGTATACAAAGTGTGCATGAGACGACTAATTCACTTGAACTACTTCCACTTATGACACAAATACAATCTATTTTATATCAGTGTGTTAATAAACTTAATGATATACGTTTTGTATTGTTAATCTTACCAGGAGTAGATCTACGAACTTTGAAAGGGGGAAATGATTTCCCGCCAAGGCGAAAACGAATATATTTTTGGACGATGTTATACTATATTCTAGTACTAGAAAATTATAAGTCGATATTTCGTGGATAACATGATTTTTTGCCGATCAAACACCTAGATCTTCAAATGAGTACTGGTAAATCAAAAGTTTGTTTGGCCTTAGGAGTTCTTTCTCCTTTATTGTGCAATTGATATAACCCGAAACTACTACTATCTCCTTTTATAGCTGACTATATGCGATATGGGCTTTGCTCATTGTTGAAGGCCGTACGGTGACCTATAATTGTTAATGTTTGTGTCATTTTGGTCTTTTGTGGATAGTTGTCTCATTGGCAATCATACCACATCTTCTTTTTTATATTTATTCTCCTAACTATATCAATATGTAACCTATAAAATATCATTGATGCATTATTGGTCAAACTTAAACAATAGTCTACTTTTTAAATTGGTATTTAGATGGAGAGTTGTCTCATTGGCACTCATACCACATCTTCCTATAATATCTATTATACAAGGATATAGTTTTATACCGGTTAAGATATTGTTTGATTTCGTCTAAACAATGCCAATTTATTTCTTGACCTCCTCCGCCCCTCCCACTTATCCTTTGACCTCACATGATCTATGTAATTATGAGGCATAATTAACCACAGAATATTAATCATATCGATGTGTTTCCGCTTATCGAAAGTGTCATGATTTCATCTTATAAATAATTAAGTGATGTCAATACAAATATATTTTACGTGAATTTCAAAAATTTTTCTGTCATTTTAAAAAAAAAAGTTTTTGTATAAATAATTGTGTTTATAATATATACATGTAGAATCGTCAATTTATTACATACGCTAGTGGGTAGGGTGCACACTATCAAAAACGGTTTCTAGTCACATGTAAGGACGACATAGAAAAATCAATGAAGGATAAACAAAAACTTAATTTAAATAGTTTGGGGGGAGGGGGGTCAAAATTTATTTAGTTTTTCAAGTTCAATGTAGGATAAAAAAAACAACTTAATTCATATAGTTTTTTCAATGACTCTCTAACCCCCTCCTTAACTTAATTTGGGAAAAATTGATTTGACCAATAAGGATATAGATAAAATCCTACATTGAACTTGAAAAACTAAATAAATCGGTTTTAAAATAAGTATAAATAAATAACTCAGTTCCGAGTTAATCGGACTCATATAAAAATATTCCACACATCCTTTTGAAGTTAAATGATTGCTCCCTAATGACTCAGAAGTTAAATGATTGCTCCCTAATGACTCTTTGACAGATACAATTCACAACTACTTTCATTTCTGTATTTAAATGTTGAATGCAAATTAAAGCCTAAATGGTCAGAATCTGAAAGAATTGAAGTACACAGGAAAGTTTATTACTTTTCTACACTGGTTAGAGGTATAGGGGGAGGGTTGAGATCTCACAAACATGTTTAACCCCGCCGCATTTTTGCGCCTGTCCCAAGTCAGGAGCCTCTGGCCTTTGTTAGTCTTGTATTATTTAAATTTTAGTTTCTTGTGTACAATTTGGAAATTAGTATGGCGTTCATTATCACTGAACTAGTATATAATTGTTTAGGGGCCAGCTGAAGGACGCCTCCGGGTGCGGGAATTTCTCGCTACATTGAAGACCTGTTGGTGACCTTCTGCTGTTGTGTTTTTTATTTTGGTCGGGTTGTTGTCTCTTTGACACATTCCCCATTTCCATTCTCAATTTTATAGAGAAAAACCTTTTTTTGCCAAATACTTTTTAAATTCTAATGTCGTTTGGCTCTAACTTGGTCGATCATAATAATCACAGGCGACGGTAATAAACATCACGTTTCTTTATATATTCTTTAGTATTTAATTACTGTCACAATAAAATTGATTTCTATAGATATTGTGTTTATAATTAGTATAAACCAACGACAAGACACGTTAATGCCCTCGGGTCTGTAATTTACATACACACAATTATTAGACAATATATTAGTTTTTTGTATTCATATCACGCCTCGTGACAATGCATGTACTAATAATTGCATTATTATTCATAAATCTATGTTTACAATTGTCCGAAACAAAATGGCCGACCATGAGAAAGTACAAAGTTTTGTGAAGATATCTTTGATATTTCAAATATGTGGTTTCCTTATTCTAGTAATAGGATTATCGACTCCTTACTGGAGAGCTATACATTTTGAATATGTTGCTGAGTCGAGGAACGAAGTTGGTTTGCTGATTCAAGGATTTGACGAAGGACTCTGGAGAAGATGCATTAATAGTATCTGTGCAGATATTGATTTGGCGGGAAGAGGTATGAAGAGGTGGAGGGACTTTAATTATTGATATAAGTAGTATCTGTGCAGATATTGATTTGGCGGAAAGAGGTATGAAGAGGTGGAGGGACTTTAATTATTGATATAAGTACAAATGTAGTATCTGTGCAGATATTGATTTGTCGGGAAGAGGTATGAAGAGGTGGAGGGACTTTAATTATTGATATAAGTAGTATCTGTGCAGATATTGATTTGGCGGGAAGAGGTATGAAGAGGTGGAGGGACTTTAATTATTGATATAAGTAGTATCTGTGCAGATATTGATTTGTCGGGAAGAGGTATGAAGAGGTGGAGGGACTTTAATTATTGATATAAGTAGTATCTGTGCAGATATTGATTTGGCGGGAAGAGGTATGAAGAGGTGGAGGGACTTTAATTATTATTTAGGTTACACCATGTGTAAGGTGATCTAAGGTGACTACATTTTGTGTGTAGGAAGGTTACACCTTGTGTAAAAGAATGATACACATTGTATAAAATATCAGAAGGATACACTTTGTGTAAAAAATAAAGTAAAACTTTCAAAAAATTTGTGTGTTACGCTTTGTGTGAAACAATGTTACACTCAGTGTGCAAGAAGGTTATGCTTTGTGCGAAATAATGGTAAAATTGTGTGTGGAAAGGTTACACTTTGTATATAAGACTGGTGCCACATGTGGAGCAGGACATATCCAACTATAGCAGTCGTCACGTGACTTTTGTGACGTCACACATCACCCGTATCAAGCCCAAGTAAATTGCATAGAAACGCATAGGGGCTTTCTGGAATCGATGAAATACATTACTTTAAGTTCATGATACTAAAAGTGTGGGTCTTTGTAGTAATTCCTCATATATTTAGAAATATAAATATTCCATTTGGAATAGTTTAAATTTTGATCTTCTCCCTTCCAAATGCTTTTGAAAATTTTTCTTGTTGCCTCGATAGTTCACACTGTTAAATCATACAACTACGATAAATATTGGTTTTTCTGTCGTCTTAAACCTTAAATTGCGATTTAAATAAAACAGATGGAATAATTGTGGGTCTTTGTGCTTATTATTATATTCATAAATATTTGAAATATCGTATATAGAATAGTTTAATTTTCTATTATGTCCCTTCCAAATTGATTTGAAAATAAGCTATTTTCAGAAAATCTGCTATTATTTTTCAAGATGGCGACCAGATTGACAGCGTGGGGCGACATGGTAAAAATATTATTTGTACGATTTTTACTATGAAAATTAAATAACTGTTGGATTCTCGCGTTTTCATTCATTGTCTTACCTTAAAGCAGCATGTAATCGAACATTGGTTCCTTTTTATCAAGCTTAAACATGCTGTTGTTATTTTTATAAAATTTTGAAAAATGGCGAACAAATAATTTTCAAACGTAGAGGATGTTCGACACTTATTTTGTTAATGCACATAATTCAATTTATTTTCTCTGTTTATATTGCAATTAAATATGACACGTTATTGTGACTATAAGAATAGCCATAGCAAGATTAAGGAGATATTAATTAAGTCATAACATCAACGTGATAAAAAAAAAAAAAATGGCACCTATTCACGATGTAAGTTTTGACAATACGAGGACAATTCCCATGTAGATGCATGTTTTGACAATACCTATGCCGGTTAGTGTTGTCCGATTATCAATGAAATTCTTTGCAATATTATTTTATATTCATAAAAGAAGACATCGAACGGATATAAACCGAGGTTAACTAAATACATTTTTCAATTTTCTTTAAATAATTCATCAGGTGACCAGTATAAAAATCCTAATTGAACCAGTCACATGCAGAGTTATCGAACGTGATTATGACTGTAATAGTTGCATATATCTGCTTATCCCTCAGATGCACCGGAGATATGTGTTGCTTAGCCGTCTTTAATTTTCTACGTTGACTTGTGTCTTGTGTATTATTATTCATCTTTTTGATTGACGCGAGGGCGGTTCGTAGGTCGACGTAGGCCTTCAACAATCGACGTAGGTCGACGTAGGCCTTCAACAATCGACGTAGGTCGACGTAGGCATTCAACAATCGACGTAGGTCTTCAACAATGGACGTATGTTGACATAGGCCTTCAACAATTGACGTAAGTCGACGTAGTCCTTCAACAATCGACGTAGGCCTTCAACAATGTACGTAGTTAAACGTAGGCATCCAACAATGGACGTAGGTCGATGTAGGCCTTCAACAATCGACGTAGGCCTTCAGCAATGGACGTAGGTCGACGTATGCTTTACCAACGGACGTAGGTCGGCGTAGGCCTTCAACAATCGACGAAATGTCGACGTAGGCCTTAAACAATCGACGTAGGTCGACGTAGGCCTTCAACAATGATCAAAACCAATTATACCGTATAGCAAGCTTTTATGGAAGGCCCGGCGTAACACAATGTAAAAAAAATTCAAACGAGTACAATACAGCCTAATTTATGTACAAAAAAACACGAAATGGAGATGAAATATGATACACAGTAACACAAGACTGCATAATTGCTATTACTGTAATGCAAATGTCATCAAGTTACGATCAAGAGGAGGAAAGTGGATCGTAAACGCCTATGCTAGCGAAGATGATGTCCACATAACCGACTCAATTTTATAGATAACGAATTTTCGGTTGTATGAACTATAATTGTAAATGTACGTGATGTGGCAGCATTACTTGTTATCGCCTTTGTTGGTACATGTAACGTTAAACGACAGCGATGTACTGAAGCAATTTAAGAGCTATAAGAAGAAAAAGAATCCAGCCATTTATAAGCAAGAGGAAATGGGGGTTTTGAGGGGGGCAAGATTAAAAGAAAACGTTCCAATCATATGTCCCATTAAAAAGCATTGATCGTAAACATGAAGGTTTCCATCCCCTACCTTCTTTTCCCCTTTTAGATCCGCCACTGCTAAACATTTAAGTAGTCCAAATTCAACTTTGTGTGAGGATTTTGGGACCGTTTGATGGTAAAATAATATTTCAATATCATATCTCGGACTACTGGGCTGACGGTACCGAATAGTCTTTTTGAGAAAAGCACCATTGCCTCATTCTCGTGAAATAAATAAAGAAAAAAGGGGACAACGGCATGTTATACATCAAATGTAGTTTTGCTATATTATTCAACTTACACTGGTTTACTTTATCAATTTACATCAATATACTTATTTGTTTTTTTAATAAACGTGAAGGCGTTAAAAATGTCATATATATAACTGAGATGTAAATTAAAATATTAGTAAGGAGTCAAGCCTACAGAATTTAATTGACAACAATATGAAAATAACTTTGAATAAAGCAGAATATACATCCGAAATTTATTTAAGAAATATTTAATGCAAGCTATACTTTTTTTTTTTCAACTATAGGTTAGGCATTATATCCGTGATTATTTTTGCCCGAGCGATATAATACACGTCATACACCTTATCGCTAATCCTGGCTGACCCGGTCGCTTGAACTTTTGACGCATACAACAATCACTTTTCTATTGTGGCGTCAGATATTTTGTTTTATGACGTCAAGATTTTACGGGAACTTGTGTCATATCCAGTAATGGCGGACAAATAGCGATAATTAAGGTGTATAATCAAAACAGACAGGGAATAAAATAATTTTCATATGTTCAAAAGTGAGTAAAAGTATAAGTACAAATTCTGAAGACCGTTCCCTGAAAGATCCTTAAATGCTGAAGTGGCATCTTAGCAGTCAACGGTGTAAAAGAACAAACACTTCATTATTGTGTCTATAATAACTGTCACACTACACACTTAGGCCATAATACCTAAGGGCATTCATACCACCCTCTTGGAGGGCCCCATCCACCGTCGCCCCCTTCTTGATTCCGGCTATGCCTCTGGCCACCTCTGCCAGATACTTGGGGTGACCATACCCTGCTCGTGGCACCCAAGCGGGTCTAAAGTATGGAAGATCTGATTCTAGGAGGAGGCAAACCGGGGTATCCTCACTACAGCCAACTTCTGGTCTTCACTGAATTCGTTTACTGACCCTGTGAATCCAAAATGCACCCCTGGGAAATTATCCATCCATAGTTGTGCTTGTTCCCAGCCTCCATCAAAACAATGTAGATGGATAGGATGACCCTTGTTCAAAATAGCCCTACACTGACTCATACACTGGATATGGGCCTGGGCACTATGAACATCGTCCTTGCCCCCTCTTACATGGAGTACCACAGGAACACCTCCCTGTGATGCCATTGCCAGTATCCATCTTAAGGTGCTGATCTGGATTTGAGGCTGAGGGGCTCCCGTCGAGAAATCCAGACCAACCTCTCCAAGTACCCTTAATTTTCCGGTCTTCAGAAGGGTCTAAAGTCTGAAAGACCTTGCATCATCCAGTTCCCGGGCCTTCTTCGGATGCACCCCATAGCAACCACCCAGTTCTGGTCTTGCACCTCGAGCTCTTCATCTGATGGCCATGTTCTGGGGTCACAGAAATTGATTACTTCTCCCCTCACCTCAATGGCATATAGCTGGCTACCTGGCAGCCTCATCTCCATGTACTGCCTAAGATTAGGCCTACCCGGAAGATTTGTCTTTGTTTTCGAACCTTTGGGATGTTCCCATACTAGCAGAAGCTTGACTGTGGTTCAATGGTGGCCCAATTCTCCCCTGTGACAAGATAGATCCCACCGGGTACATCTCCCGAAGCTCATGACTTCTTCTTTCTTCAATCCAGGACATAATAGGATTTGTATCCTCCAGTGGATCAATACCCCTGGAGAATTAACATGCACTAGTGTAAACGGAGATGGCAAAGTCCATCCACCAGCAGCACATACTTCCCTCTTTGGTCCAATCTCCACTTCCTCAACGGTCCTGGGCCAGTTTTTAATCTGTCTATTGACCCAGGCAGCTAAACCCCAAATGTCCACTCTTCCAAGAATCATTTTTGACTGTGTCTGGAGGGCATCAAGCCGAGCTCTAACCAAAAGGTTAGATCTAAGCACTCCAGATAGTTCCTGAAAAATTTCCACAAGGTGTTCCCCTGATTTTGGGTTCTATGTTGGGTCCTAACATTGCAGTCATCAACCGGACACAACATAAATCCACCCGTCTCCTGGCTGGCTGGTTTGTCCTCGTTTCTACAGGACAGTGCTGGGCTTAGAATTGAAGGCCTACTATTCCCATAAGGCTGCCCCATGGTCCGTCTACTTTCCTGACTGTTCTTCTGTGACTTTTGACTTGGTCCCTTTTCTTCTCTAAGTAATGCCCTTCGCCTACGCTCAGCCCTTTTCCAGTTTGGCTCTCTGCTTGACTGAGTTAGAGTTTGACTTAGAAAAACCACCTGCAGGTCTCATCGTCCTTGTAGGGTCCTCGCGATCAACTGTTACCCAACGCTGAACAGGGGACTTGGGCCTTGATTCTACATGTCTTGCCTTTCCCTCGTGATCCTTGGGAATACACACGGATTTCATCATGACCCTTCTTTGCGGTGATCCATCTCCCTCCAAATCACTTTGAGTGTCTGTCCACTCACTACATGACGAGGTCCTGGCCAAACGTGCCTCGGACCATCTTTCAGGAGCCTTACCCCTCTTCCTTCCCCGGCTATTCTCTTTGGGGCACTGGGACTGTTCTCTAAAGGTCCTCGCCCTCCTACCAGTACGGTCAAGATCTCTCCTGGAAAGTCTCTGTGTTGAGACGGGTCGTCTGGACCCTGCCCCTCTGTGCCCTGCATCTTTCTTCTTTTTCTCTCCCAAACTTCCAATCATTATTTCTTTTGGAACTCCCTTCGTCGCTTGCACTGCTCATTTTACTTGAAGTTCTGAAAAATACAGGTATACCCAACCTTACTCATCACCTCAAACGAGTAAGCAAGTTCCCCTACCCAACCCAAAGTTCCCTTACACAACCCCCCTATTATTTCTGTCTCATCAACCACCACCTCGCTCTTTTGTAGGACGCCGGTTGCGTACGCTCCTACGGAGTTTAATGGGAGTTGAGGTCATACCCTTAGTTACCTGGACCTCTTTGCAAGTTTTGCATAGGTATTCCCCTAGTTCTTCAACATCTTGCGGTGAAATACCCACACACCTCCCATGAAACCATTCGGTGCACCCGTCGCACCCAATCATACAATCCCCTTTATCTGGGCCCCTACAGATGCAGTACATTTCTTCCTGAGAGCTTAAAAGGCTGGGTTCAAAATTATGTACCCCTGACGGTTTCCCCTCTATGCTCTGAGTTGGAGATATTTCACCCCACCCTGCCCAACGTCTGAATCTTGTAATAGGTCTGGTGCGGGTGGATTATCATCCTGGGTTTGTTTAAGGGGTTTGTTTAGGGTTTTGTTCTTCTTTTCCTTAACTAACCAAGGAGGGAGTACTCGATCTTTACAGATCTTTAACCTATCGTGATTGGCTGTTACTAACGACTTTTTCATCTTCACCTTGTACAAGTATGCGGAGACCTTCTGAAACACAATTCCGGGGCCCTTCCATACAGGAAAAAGTTTCTTACATTTCCCCGGGGTTGTGGCAGTGTCCAATTGGTACACCAATTCTCCTACATTGTACTGGCGTAGATTTACCCTCAAATCATAATCCCTCTTACTTCTAAGTTGGCTAGTCTCTATGTTTTGTCTGGCAACTTCATGAGCTGCATGTTTAACCCCACCGCATTTTTGCGCCTGTCCCAAGTCAGGAGCATCTTGCCTTTGTTAGTCTTGTATTATTTTGATTTTAGTTTCTTGTGTACAATTTGGAAATTAGTATGGCGTTCATTATCACTGTACTAGTATATATTTGTTTAGGGACCAGCTGAAGGACGCCTCCGGTGCGGGAATTTCTCGCTACATTGAAGACCTGTTGGTGACCTTCTGCTGCTGTTGTTTTTTGGTGTTTTTTTTTTATTGGGTCAGGTTGTTGTCTCTTTGACACATTCCCCATTTTCATTCTCAATTTTAAATTGTATTACCGTTTCTTGTAAGGATACAACAACTTTAGGAATATTGACATTTTATATTTTCAGATTGGGTGCAAGCAGTGAGATTTTTCGCCTGCCTCGGTGTTTTGTCATCCTTTATAGCGACTGTATCACTCATCTTGTTTATGCTTATAGAGAAACTATCAGCAAATAAATATCTCTATCTGACCTCGGCCATAGCCTCGTTTATTGTTAGTAAGTACAGTTTGTACCATAAGATAAACAATAGACAATATTTATTAGCACAAACACATTTACATTAAATTGTGATGGCATAAATAATTAAAACAATAAACTAACAATAGTTAAATTGATTATAATTATATTAGAGTGACAGTGGTATTTGCAGCGAAGAAAAAAAAAAGACTATAAATATCATGAGAAAAAAAAAGGACACAAACAAAAACTAGGTGGTATTACGGGGCGCCGAATGGGACTCTTGTGGTTTTGTACTCAAAATTCAATTTTGTACGGACAAAAGTGACTTTTGTTCAACAAAAATGAGTTCAGTTTAACAAAATTTGTATCATACTACTAATTTAAAATTTTGTCATACAAAATTATCTAAAAGCGGACAAAAGTCACTTTTGTCATGACATAATTCATTTTTGTTACACACACTTGACTTTTGTTACCTTATTTGAAAATTGGGCGACAAAAGTGAATTTTGTATTCAAATTAGTTTAGTTTGGTTTCTGTGAACTAATTTGCATACAAAATCGACTTTTGTTACACAAAATTGACTTTTGTGAGACAGAATTGACAAAATTGACTTTTGTCTCAACAAAATTGACAAAATTGACTTTTGTGAGAGAATGTGAGACAAATTTGACTTTTGTCTCAACAAAATTGACAAAATTGAATTTTGTCTCAACAAAAATGACAAAATTGAATTTTGTCTCAACAAAATTGACAAAATTAAATATTGTCTCAACAAAATTGATTTTTGTCTCACGAAAGTCAATTTTGTCTCACGAAAGTCAATTTTGTCGTCACAAAATTGACTTTTGTCTCAACAAAATTGACAAAATTGACAAAATTGACTTTTGTCTCAACAAAATTAACAAAAATGACTTTTGTCTCAACAAAATTGATAAAATTGACAAAATTGATTTTTGTCTCAACAAAATTGACAAAATTGACTTTTGTCTCAACAAAATTAACAAAATTGACTTTTGTCTCAACAAAATTGACAAAATTGAATTTTGTCTCACAAAATTGAATTTTGCCCCACAAAGTTGAATGTTGTCTCACAAAAGTCAATTTTGTCTCACAAAACTTAATTTTGTCTCACAAAATTGAATCTTACCTCACACAATTGACTTTTGTGATTTAATTTCCATATCAGGTAACAAAAGTCAATTTTGTATGCAAATAGGTTTATATCTGCATACCTTTTTACACAATTTTGTCTACACAAATGAATTCTGTCATCACAAAATTGAAGTTCTCACAAAACAAGTCTGTAGCACATAGTTTTGTAAGACAAAAATTATTTTATAAGACAGAATTGAATTTTGTACAAAACCACAAGAGTCCCATTCGGCGCCCCGTAGGTATGTTAAAAGAAACACAAGTTATACAGATGTTCTCAATAAAAAAATCATTAATATACTTTATGGCGATTTCTATAATAAATGGTAGACTGCTATTTAAAAGTGCAGTTATATGCCTAAGTGTTATAGTTTTGCAATAGCATATATTCTATTATAAATGATCGTATATTTGCCTCAAATAATCGCATATGTAAATAAAGGCAACAGTAGTATACCGCTGTTTGAAAGTCATAAATACATTGAAAGATAAAAATGCTGGTTACAAACTAAAACTGAAGGAAACACATCAACTATAAGAAGAAAACAATGAAACAAGAGAAACACTGAAAAGCAGCATAAAAACCAAACGACAAGTAACACACACATAAACACTGAAAAGCAGCATAAAAACCAAACGACAAGTAACACACACATAAACACTGAAGTGCAATAAAAAACCAAACGACAATGAAACACACACAGAAACGTGTAAGAATGATTCCCTGTCTGTAATTACAAGAAGATGTGGTATAATTGCCCAATAGACACTTTCACTAAAGATCACATGATGAGTTTGCAAAAAATATTTACATTGTGATTTTTTTTTCTTCATTACAGCTGGATGTACATTTCTCTCTATTATGATATATGGCGCCATTATAAAAGAGGGACTAGCATGGTCGTTCGTCATGGTGACGGTTAGTGGTGCGGTTCACGTCATCTCCGGTTTACTGCTATTGATTGCGTTTATTACGGGAAGAAAGGACGTTTGACGAATTGAGCGTTTTTAAAAGAGAGAGAGACAATACTAGTAACTTAGAACTCTCGAAATGTGTTTAGCGCACAGGCACTTGTCTCAGATAAAACATTCCTAATATAAACCTTACAAATTCTTATGGTTTGGCTGTAGCTAACATGTGATCAATAAAATTATAAAGGACTATGGGTAATCCCATTGTTCGTACCCTAAAATACAAATAACGTAACATCATTGGTTGAATTTCCATTGTTAGAACGTTTTAAACCAATCACAACCTATGCTGTACGCTTTTGATTACACATAATGCATAATATTCTAAAACGGCGAAATGACACATAAGATACTGTGATATAAGTTACATTTTAAATTAAAATATTGAAGTTTTTAACGACCTTGACTGGCTATATAGCCATCGCCCAGTCCGCAATTTAAAAATATATCTCATTTTTTCGGTTTCTACACTTTTGTTTGACATTTTACCTAATAGTTTTGAAAGATAACAGGCTATAACTTGATACGCCAGACGCGCGTTTCGTGTACATAAGACTCATGAGTGCCGCTCAGATACAAAATATTCAAAAAAACAAAAAACAACTACAAAGTTGAAGAGCATTGCAACCCCATAATTGCTAAAGGTTGTGTCAAATAGGACTTTTAAAAGTAATCTATGCCTGGGATAAGAAAATCCTAAGTCGTAACTATATCTGTTCAAATTATCTCGTTTAATTTTTGATATCTGTGTCTTTAGAGGGTTAAATATTTTTTCCATGGTCATATATAAGGTTAACTCCTTACATGATAAAGAAAAACACTCATCGGTATCAATAAAGATACTAACAAACAAAACACTTAACCCACCATATTTTGTCCAGGTTTTTGAACTCCTTCATTTGTTCTATTTTGATGTTCGGTGTTTGGTGTTTGATGTTTGATGTTTGGTGTTTGGTAGGATATGTTTTGCTCAGTCTTCAGTCTTCAATGTTGTGCTTTCTGAATTGTTTTTAATGTTGTGTTTTCTGAATTGTTTTTAATGTTGTGTTTTCTGAATTGTTTTTAATGTCGTGTTTTCTGCATTGTTTTTACTGTTGTGTTTTTTTAATTGTTTTTAATGTCGTGTTTTCTGCATTGTTTTTACTGTTGTGTTTTTTTAATTGTTTATAATGTTGTGTTTTCTGAATTGTTTTTAATGTTGTGTTTTCTGAATTGTTTATTATGTTTTGTTTTCCCTTGCTGATGCGTAGTTTGTTTTTTACGTTGTGCTGTAACAATACTACCCCAGGTTGAGGGATAGTTAAGCACTAATTAACATACATGTTTTATCCTCCGCATTCTTTATAATATTATCTCAAGTTAGGAGCCTGTAGTTCATTGGTTGTCGTTAAACTTGGTTCTTTTCTGTCATACAGGTTTTTCGTTATACATTTGGCCGTCTGTTTTTACTTTTAAATTGCTACATAATTTTCATGTCGGTTTATAGACGGCCATGCGGTTGCTTATAATTGCTTACATACACTTTATCGTTTTTGGGTGGAAAGTTGTCGCATTGGAAATCATTAAATGGAAGGCGAAAGATATCAGAGGGACAGTTAAATTCATAGATCGAAAATGAGCTGACAACGCCATGGCTAAAAAAACAATGTATACATATTTAAATTGTTTTTATAATGTTTATTTTAAATGACTGGAGACATTTTCTTCTGTGCACAGTGAGTCGTGTTATACCACAGCACATAACATTTTCTTTTCGTTCAAAAATCATACGACCGAGAAGAAAACTAAGATACAAAGATATTTCTCGTTTTTTATACATAGATAAGACCGTTGGGTTTCCCGTATGAATGGCTTTACACTAGTAATATTGAGGCCCTTTATATAGCTTGTTGTTTGGTGTGAGCCAAGGCTCCGTGTTGAAGGCCGTGCATTGACCTATAATGGTTTACTTTTATTAATTGTTATTTGGATGGAGAGCTGTCTCATTGGAACTTACACCACATCTTCCTATATCTATATATGATACTTATAGTTTGGTACGACAGTTGCGCGTCTCGTGTATATAGACATACATGCAAACTGTGTGTTATTTATTTCTCCATATTGTATGTCTGTGTTTGTACCATGTCTGGCTATCTGGAATACGTGTTTTTTTGTTGTTGTATGTCTTTGGTTTTGTGTGTGTGTTTTTTTACGGAGGAGATGGCTGTTCGTGTTTGTACTCTCTTATTAACATGCTTTAGTACTATAACTTATTAGTTATGAAAGAGGATATGGTATGATTGCCAATGAGACGACTCTCCACAAGAGACAAAAACGACACAGAAATTATCAACTATATAGGTCACCGTACGGCCTTTCAAACTGATCAAAGCCCATACCGCATAGTCAGCTATAAAAATTCAGTTTAAGAGAAGTCCGAGTGTGATGTCAGAAGATGTTACCAAAGAACATAAACTAAATGACAATAATACATATTTAAATAACATCAGACTACTAGCAGTTAACTGACATGCCAGCTCCAAACTTCAATACAACTTATTGAAAAAATATGTCTTCATCATATGAATATCAGGCACAATCCTCCCCGTGAGGGGTTTAGTATCGTACCATCATTACATATATGAGAAGAACATAACCCGTGTCATGCCAACAACTGGTTTGTATTTGTATATATGTAGAATATCTCGCTGCATTGAAGACCTGTTGGTGACCTTCTGCTGTTGTCTGTTCTATGGTCGGGTTGTTGTCTCTTTGACACATTCCCTATTTCCATTTTCAATTTTATGTAACACATAAACAGACGACAACCACTGAATTGCAGGCTCCTGACTTGGGACAGGTACATACATTGTTTTTGCTCTTGTCCATACGATATTACAATAAAAAAGGTATTTATGCTACCCCTCACTTCTTATATGTAAGATTTAAACTAAATATTAAGATATGATTTTTGTATAAAAATTAAATGCCAAAAAATAAAGGAAAATAAAAATGAAAACATGTCTGTGTGAGAATAATGGAAAACAAATAATTTCATCCTAGTATTTAAAAACAAATCTCGTACTGTTATGTTATCAATAAAGAGTTTTTGACTAGAAAGTCTTATACAAATTTGTTCCAAGAGAAACAAAATATGAACAGGTTGTGCCTTTTGACTTGTGTAATGTAGTATTTTTTTGTCCTTGGTCACCTTCTGACCTAACATCTCTAACTATAAAAGTACACATAAGTACTATAGAAGTACTTAATGATAACAAAGAGATACCCGCTGTATTTCCAGAGACAATAAGAGATACACCTCTGTATCTTTACACGCACCTGTTGAACGTTACGACACTGCGGTCAACATTAGAGATATATTTATAGAGATACAAACGTGAATGGGTCAAACATCAAGTGATACTTGGACCAACAAGAGACCAGACAAAAAAGAGACCAGTTTTTGCAAAAAATCGAAACAATGAAGTTGATTTTGGCAATTGTTCTCTTTTCGGGATTGTTGTTGCAAGGTAAGAAAAAACATAATTTTAAAAAGAGATTATGGATACCGTATAGTGGGTTATTTTGTCGGGAGTAAAATTTCGCGATTTTCATTGCATAAGGTATACGTAATATTTTAGTTGCTATTATTTTTGGCGGATTCAAAACTTTATCAATACCTTTGCATGTACACTTTTAATTTGGCGGAATATATTTTGGTGATTGTGTTCTATCCGCGAAAATAAGCGAAAATGTTTACTCCGCGAAAATAACTCGCTATACGGTATTATAGCCAAGTAGTCAACACTTCTGTGTTGTGTTCTGCGTTGACATGAATTATCATTGCTATCATAGATATGGTCATAATTATAAATCAACTGTTTAGAAAACTTTGTTTTTTGAAATAATAAGGCCTTTCCTACCTCTTAAATGGATTATATTATCTCTATTTGGCAAAACTTTTAAGAACTTTTCGTCCTACATGCTGTTCAACTTCGTACTTAATTTGGCCTTTTTTAACTTTTTAGCTCACCTGGCCCGAAGGGCCAAGTGAGCTTTTCTCATCACTTGGCGTCCGGCGTCCGGCGTCGTCGTCGTCGTCCGTCGTCGTTAACTTTTAGAAAAATCTTCTCCTCTGAAACTACTGGGCCAAATGAAACCACACTTGGCCACAATCATCATTGGGGTATCTAGTTTAAAAAATGTGTGGCGTGACCCGCCAAACAAAACAAGATGGCCGCCATGGCTAAAAATAGAACATAGGGGTAAAATGCAGTTTTTGGCTTATAACTCAAAAACCAAAGCATTTAGAGCAAATCTGACATGGGGTAAAATTGTTTATCAGGTCAAGATCTATCTGCCCTGAAATTTTCAGATGAATCAGACAACCAGTTGTTGGGTTGCTGCCCCTGAATTGGTAATTTTAGGGAAATTTTGCTGTTTTTTGTTATTATCTTGAATATTATTATAGATAGAGAGAAACTGTAAACAGCAATAATGTTCAGCAAAGTAAGATTTACAAATAAGTCTTCAGGACCAAAATGGTCAGTTGACCCCTTTAGAAGTTATTGCCCTTTAAAGTAAATTTTTAACCATTTTTCGTAAATTTTATATATCTTTTACAAAAATCGTCTCATCTGAAACTGTTGGGCCAACTTAATCCAAACTTGGCCACAATCATCTTTGGGGTATCTAGTTTAAAAAATGTGTGGCGTGACCCGCCAAACCAACCAAGATGGCCGCCATGGCTAAAAATAGAACATAGGGGTAAAACGCAGTTTTTAGCTTATAACTCAAAAACCAAAGCATTTAGAGCAAATCTGACATGGGGTTAAATTGTTCGTCAGGTCAAGTCCTATCTGCCCTGAAATTTTCAGATGAATCAGAGAACCGGTTGTTGGGTTGCTGTCCTGAATTGGTAATTTTAAGAGAATTTTGTTGTTTTTGGTTATTATCTTGAATATTATTATAGATAGAGTTAATCTGTAAACAGCAAAAATGTTCAGCATAGTAAGATTTACAAATAAGTCAACATGACCAAAATGGTCAATTGACCCCCTAAGGAGTTATTTTCCTTTACAGTCAATTTTTAACAATTTTCATAAAACTTGTAGATTTTTACTACCGGTTACATTTTCCACAGAAACTACTGGACCAAGTTTATTATAGATAGTGATAATTGTAAGCAGCAAGAATGTTCAGTAAAGTAAGATGTACAAACATATCACCATCACCAAAAACATAATTTTGTCATGCATCCATCTGCTTCCTATGTTTAATATTCACATAGACCAAGGTGAGCGACACAGGCTCTTTAGAGCCTCTAGTTTTATTCGAGCGTCACTGTTGAGTCTTTTGTAGACAAAACGCGTGTCTCGCGCAAATACAAAATTTCAATCCTGATATCTATGATGATTTGATGTATAGCCCGATTAGTGTCTCGAAAAGTGATATGGGAAACATAGTTGGTTTTAGAATAGGAATAATTATATGCCCCCCCCCCCCCCCCCCCCCAGATACACCCCCACCCCTTTTTCATCTTTCTCTTCATATTGATTTTGTATCATAAATCAAATTTATTCATTCACTTGTGTTAATATGTCTTTTGATTCAATTAAGCCATTTCAATTGATATTTTAGAGTGTTTCTTTCTATGTTGTGAGGTTTACACTATTTTTTATACAGATAAGGATGAATGTTTGGTACCATTAAAACGTTTAAACCCGCGGCAGTTGTTTGCACCTGTCCTAAAACACCTCTTGTATTTCTCGTTGACGATACGCTACACCAAATCTGTTGACATACTTAAGTTGCAGAACTTTATTAGCAATTATCAGTAAAACTCTATTAAAATATGTTGAAAAAAAACAACAACACCCAAACGTCGACTTAGCATGCGCGAAATCGTATGAGTCACTTTTTGATAACGATCTCAAAATTTGGATATTTTTAATGAATGGCGTTTTCTATGGAAAAAATTGTTTCAAAGACAAATTAAGGAAGTATAGACAACACTACGGTGCAGTTCGGTGTATCCGCACACCTAAGACTTTATACTGAGACTTTATAAGTTTGATTAACTTGTGTCTTATCCCTTTTGCACATTTACGCAAATAAAATATGTTTAAACCTAAGACTTATGACTTCACTTCATTCAACAGATAAAACCAGTAAATTGAACACATTCATAACATACTTTTATTTTATAAAATCTTCTGTTTGTATGGGGTCACCCTCAAGGTTTTGTGTAATGCGTGTCCAAAATTAGGAAACCCCTGTTCTGAGAGTTCCTCCAATGTCCGGTGATTTCGCGCATGCCTTCCAAAAATAGCTTATTTTGAATAAAGGAAAGACGTTCTACTCCAAAATCTAACTGAATTTGAACCAAGCAGAGCAAAAATATTTTAATCTGATATAAATTTGACTTCATTTTTTACATAAATAAGGCCGTTAGTTTTCTCGTTTGAATTGTTTTACATTGTCTTATCGGGGACTTTTATAGCTGACTATGCGGTATCGGATTGTCTCATTGGCAATACTTCCACATCTTCTTTTTTATATTAAATAAAACAAATTTTATCTGATGATGTAATTTTTTTTAATGGAAATTGGCCAAATATTGTAAATCACGGGTTTGCAGTTATTATTTAACTCTTGAACTTATATTTTTTTTCTTCATTTTTATCCCTTCAGAAGGCTAAAACAATAACAAGAACGATTTTATTTGTGTTACTTTGTTGATATGCCGAAATCAGCTAATGCACGGTATTACATTTATACCTCATATCACAAATATTTTCAACTTTGTATTAATTTGTCTCAGAGTTTAATACGGCTCAATGGACCAGTCTCTTCCTTTGGTCTAGATTTACGCAGATATAAGCATACGCAGATATAAGCACCGTTCCGAAGTTACTATCAGCACGGATGTCATTTGGTTAAAGTAGAGAAATGATCGTGAAAGAATATCTAACGGTGGTCAAGTATTGCGAGACGATCGTGAAAGCTCTGGTACCGGATCGTGAAAGAATTTTAATGTAAATTCTAGGTCAGAATCTTTAAAAAATCGCCTAATTTTCAAAACTCGGAACACATCCGAACACAAAAATACGTCTGTCAAAATGGTTTAACTTCCTTAACATTACTGTCCATTAATTTACAGAAAATATGCAGCACTTTACGAAAAAAAACACAAAAGGCGCAATGCATGTTTATGGAAAAATTAGTAAAAAAACACGCTGTTTGTACCTATAATGGTCATATTACAATATATCATGATTATATTTGAAATTTAATCTTTGGTGAATCTGATAGTACAGTAAAATAAAAGTATGTTCTTCCCATAACAGCGTTAATTTGTTCATGAAAACTTAAATTGAATTTTATTGAATTTTCATCAAACTTGATCGTGAAAGGTCAGGCAACGCATTATTTTGATCGTGAATGATAATGCGTGACCAGACTTACTACCAGTAATCAGTTACCAATATTTCTTTTACCACTGTATAAACCTGCAACTGGTTGAAACCTGTAACTTTTTTGAAAAGAATGAACATTAAAGCTATTTTTTTTTTAATTCAACGCTTTACACCGAAAGTTAAAAAAAAAAACCAAACTTAAAACGTGTCTAAATCAGTGTGACAAATTCAGCTCGGAGAATCGGTCTAGTACAATTCAGACAGACCGCCACTATTTAGCAAATAATATGGGTATGCAACGTTTGAACTATAACAAAAACCATTAACCAAAAATTTTCAGCAAAAAGCAGCATCTTTCATGAACAATTCGAGATTGCATGATAACCAACATTTTGTGCAACACTACTTTTATAAAAGTAAACCATTATAGGTGAAGGCAGAATTTCTCGCTGCATTGAAGACCTGTTGATGAATGCTGATGATGTCTGCTTTGTGGTCGGGTTGTTGTCTCTTTGACACATTCCCCAACTATTGGTGATAAAAATGTAAACATTCCACTTCACTTTTGTTGCTTTTCTTATTCTCTGATCTTCCCGAAACTTGTTAATTTACATTCATCAGCTTATGTGGTCCAAGGCAAACTGACCACTTATCTTTACCGATAAATGTTCAAGTATTCGTAATGTATATTTTGCTCCTATCAGTTTCTGTGGTCCACGACAAACTGACAAGCTTATCTGTACCGATATATTTTCAAGTATTCTTGATCCACATTTTACTCTTATCAGTGAATAAATAGTACTCGTGATAGACATTAATCTGGAATCAAATATCATGGTAAAATTAAGATTTTGTTTTTCCTGATTAATAAGACGATGAACGTATGGCATGTTAACATGCAGTATAATAACGTATTATGTCACCTGATGTATATCTTTATTTTTCAGAAGTGGATTTATGTGGAAACGTACTATGTCACCTGATGAAACCCGAAGGAGGATGTGGATGTGGATGCAACAATAATAATAATAGTACGTTTGTTGTTATATTGATCTTTGATCAGAACATTTAAACGTGTTCTCATTCTAAGACTTGATACGTATCTAAGCCAAAATACCGCTGAAATTAGCAGTGAAAATAAAAAAATAAAAATTAGATACAAATTACCTACACTGTAAATAACATTTGTTTCACAATTAAAAACATTTATAGATCATTGAATTACTACAGTGCAACCTGCCTTATCCGACACCTGAGGTTTCCAATTTCCTGCTTTAACCTACACATTTAAGGATGTACTTAGGTGAGGTTTTGGAATTTGTGTCAAATATTTGGACTCCTTGGTGTTTTTCCATACAATACAATGTAAAATATTTTGCCCCATAACACCCATTTATTTTTTCACATAAGACTTAATAGCTTATGAAAGGTCATTTACCAAAATTTTAGAAGATTCTTAATTTTATTTCTTTTGTTTTGAGACCTAATAATACCAACGCAAATATAAGGTAAAAGTCAGAGTCAGCCTTTTCCCGCCATATTTTAAATCTCAAATATCTCGAAAAGGAGTTCCATGACCTATCAATATTTTTAAATTATTTTTATCCTTAGTTGATTCTCTACCAACTTAAAATATCAATTTTAACTTCTTAATTTATTAATTTTTACCTAACCTCACCTAAGTACATCCTCAAACAAACAAATGAAAAAGAAGTCAACATTAATAAATGTAATTACCATGGTAGTAACAGTACAATGACATAACTGACCATCTGTTTATTAAGAGACAAACTATGTCATTAATGTCAGGTCAGAGATCTAGCATTGCACACTAAGCAGTGAAAACATTAAATAAAAACAGCCGCATTCCAAGGGGGATGGATAATTTTTAATCAAACAATTTTACAGCAGGACATCTAGTTAAATAAAAGCAATTGCATTATTTAATCCCCAGACACACACACAGATTTAATTGGAGGACGATAACTGGGAATTTAACAATTTTACAGCAGGACATCTAGTTAAATAAAAGCAATTGCATTATTTAATCTCCCAACACACACACAGATTTAATTGGAGGACGATAACTGGGAGTTTAACTCAAAGAAATAGTCAAGTACAATTTTTAACAAATTAAAACTTTGACAACCGTTTTTTTTTGGTTTAGTTTAATTTAGTTTAAACATATTTTATTTGCTGAATTAAAGCAAAATGGATTAGACACAAGTAAATCATACTTATGAAGTCTTCTCCATAATACAATATAAAGTTACAATAATAGTATAATATAATGGACATGCATATAAAACAAACAGTTTATACAATATAATACTAGCTTTCATAGGTAAACTAAGAGGAGAGAAAGTAAAAAGAGAAAAAGAAAGTTTGGAAAATCTTATAATTCTGTGACGATAACTTGTGAATTGAAGACAACGATGACGTTCCGTGTCAGCAATAATAATCTTTTTGGGTGTTTTAATGTAAGCTCTTAATTTCAGATATTGTACAATTGTTATCCCTGATAAATATGATGAATAGTCCTTGTGAAATGAACTCTCTTGTTACCATGTTCAGATGTGGAGCAAAGAACGTCACCATTGACCCTCTTAAAGGATGCATGAAGTGTAAAGAATCAATCGGTAAGTAGTTATTTAAGGGGTAGATAACTCTGTGAATCTGTTATAATTTTTTTTGTCTAAACAGGCGTACAAGCCCTTTCTTACTAAATAAGAGGTATGTTTTCGATTGTCATAACTCAAAATAATGTCTAAAATTACTCTAATTTAGGTATTACGGCATACCCTCCTTTCTTTTATTGCTGTTATTTAAAAAAAAGGCTTTAACATCATGCAGTATCCTCATACATTCATCTGATGAAGACGATGAACTGACAAGGAAATCAAATATGCATAGAGGAACGATGTCCCCTGTGTCTGTAACATCTTCTACAGATGCGTTATTCCGTAAAATAAGTTTGAATAACAACAACACGTGCATACATTTTGTGACAGTCCAAACAGAGACAGTAAACACTGATTAAACGATGCATTTCTGTCTACTTACAATTAACGTTTAACAAACACAGGCACTTGTCTCCAAAAAAAATTCCTATATACCTTAATGTTATATTAAGGTATATAGGAATTTTGTTTTGGAGACAAGTGCCTGTGTTAACAAACTATAACAAACTGCACATAACCAGTGATAACGTTTAAGAACTGGTAACAAAGAAATGAATTCTTTGTATAATGAATATTAGTTTAATATTGAACGAAGTGAATAAAAAATAAACTAATTACAGAATAGAAAGTAAAAGGAATGAATAGACCAAAAGATAGACATTTTAAAACTGGAACAAATCAATGAAAAGAAAGATCAAGAGTAAGGCAAAGATATTAACATATACAATGATAGATAACCGAATAAATAATTGAGTATTGTGTTTTATAAATTGTTATGTAAATATCACCAGAAAGAGATATGGTCAGATATAATCTGTGATATCATAATTTTAAATTGTTAAGATTTATTCTATTTTTATTAGGTAGAGAAAATGATCAAACTACGACAATTGTACCGATAACAGAATTACCAACGACGACAGAAACTACAGCCGTACCGACAACGACGGAGACGACAACAATACCGACGACGACCATCACAACAACACTGCCGACGACGACCGTTACAACAACAATGTCGACTACGACTGAAACAACAACAATGCCGACGACGACGATGCAAGCAACAACCAAGACACAATACACGACAAAAGATATGAATACACATGACAATGGAAGCAAGCAAAACCAAAGTAACTCAAAAGCGAACATGGCCAACACAAGTAGCAATAATAGTTCATCTTCTAACAATGGATCTGGCGGAGTTGGTGGCAATGGGAATTCATCTTCTCAATCTAGCAGCTCGCATTCCGAGAGTCATAGCTCTTCCAGCTCGTCCTCGAATAATGGCGGAACTTCGGGTACTAAGAATGGCAATGGGAATAATGGAACAACAAGTCATACTGAAACACATACCAGCAGTTCACATACTGAAACCCATACTAACGGTGGAAAACACACGGGCGGCAATGGAGGTAATGGAAACAACAGTACACATACTGTAACTAATACCGATCAAAATGGTAGTCAAACAAGTACTACTACTAATAACAATGGAACCAGTGGTCATAATGGCACTAAAGGGAATACAAATGGGTCTAATGGGGGTACAACACATACGGAGACTCATACAAGTAATACACACACAGAAACACACACTGGTGGTACAGGGGGTCATGGAGGTAAACATTCATCTAGTTCAAGTAGCTCAAGTAGTAGTTCAAGCAGTAGCAGTAGTAGTTCTACTGGCAGCAGTACAAATACTAATGGTACGAATGGTCATGGTGGAAAGGGAGGAAACAATACCAGTTCACATACTAGTACACACACTGAAGCACACAGTAGTACTACTAACAACAGTCTGAATAACAATGGAAATAAGGGAAATAGCGCTGGAAAGCAGACCTCTTCTAGTAATAACTCAAATAGTAGCAACAGTACTACACAGTCTAATGCTAATAACTCTGGTAAACTCAATTCGTCAGCTAATAATTCCGGTAGTAGCAACAATGCTTCGCAATCAAGCACGAACAATAGTGGAGCCAAAAATACAAATTCCAATTCAGGCAACCAAAGCAACAGCAGTTCTGGCAAGAACAGTACAAATACAAGCAATTCTTCTTCTAACACAAATACTGCGAATTCAGCAAACTCTTTAAACAAAAACTCTGCGGCAACTAATACAAATACCAGCAATACAGCAAATCAAATGTCAAATAACAACAAACAAACCACACAGAACTCAAATTCTAATTCAAATACAGCAAATCAAAATGCAGCTTCAAAGAATAGTACATCTAATCAAAATACCAACCAAAGTTCAAATACAGCTAATAATAGTAACAATTCAAACAAACAATCATCAAGCAGTGCTCATGCGTCAACATCAGCTGTTAAAATGCATACTACTAAACGTATGACTACACCGAAACCGACTACAACCCAAAGACCCACAACTACACCAAAACCGACAACGACCACAAAGCCTACAACTACTCCAAAACCGACAACGACCCAAAAACCTACAACTACACAAAAACCGACAACGACCCAAAATCCAACACCTACACCCCATCATCATCATATCCACAGAACCAAGCCTGTACAGAAAATAATAACAACTCAGAGACCAAAACCAACGACCAACAAGCCTACTAGCACAACACCAAAACCAACAACAGCCGTTCATAAAAATCATAGAACTCACCGCCCTGGTCCAACACCTCCAACCATCCCACCAACGACCAAAGCGCCATCTACAGCACATAAAATTCATAGAACTCACCGACCTGGTCCAACTCCACCAACTATCCCCCCAACTACCAAGGCACCATCTACAACACATACAATGGTGAAAACACATCGTCCTGGTCCAACACCTCCAACCATCCCACCAACGACCAAAGCACCATCTACAACACATAAATTGGTGAAAACACATCGTCCAGGACCAACTCCTCCAACGATACCCCCAACTACGCATGCGCAAAGAACACGTGCTGGACCTACGCCACCTACAATGCCAGGAAGTACTGCTGGACCGACACCCCCCACAATGCCTGGCAACACCGCCGGGCCAACGCCACCTACAGTCGTTACAAATACTGACGCAGTAGTCAAACATAAAGTTACAACACCGATGGCAAACACTATCCTCAAAACAACAACACCAGGTCAGTATACATATAAAAATAAGGTTTTTGAATATTTTAAGAAATATTTAAATGAGATACCGAAAGACACTTTTTGTCAAAATTAGCTGATAGTAACAACATGATGTATCAAATACATCGATAAATTAAAATATAGATTCCACAACTGCAACAAGTGTGTTACGATAGTTCTCCAGCTGAGATAGTTAAGTTTTAATATTTAAAGTGCGAGGCTTGCCGAGCTTTTTAAATATTTAAAAATTTAACTGTTGAGAGTGGAGAAATACTGTAATACACGAAATGTAGAGGTAGAGTCAGTTTCTCTAATGATTTTTACCCTTCCTTATCAAATATTTGAAGACAGTTGTGTGATTTATATGTGACATCATCAGACATTGTCGCCTTTTTTCGTGACGTCACAATAGGGAATATCAGAAGAAACCAAGAAAATTTAACGTCACAATTAAATTTCAACTAATCATTTGCCGAGAACAGATTTTTCACTAGTGAGGAAAAATATTTTTATCACACCGCTCAAGAAGTGTGAAAACAGCACAACAGTTAGAAAATGTAAGATGATGACGCATTTTTTTTTTTTTTTTTTTTTATAAAATCAAAAGATAGATTATTTAAATAAAAATTTATCAGTTACAATTTCATCTCTTAGACGTATTTGCTGATACTTTTTTTTGTAGATAATGTTACTTCTCTTGAGAATTCATATTAAGGGTTATAATAATAAGGTGAAACATACCAATGAAATTGCTTTCACACTACCTATCATGATTTGATTTTACGAAGACAGATCGGACCGATTGGTAAATTGGTAAGGAAGAGATGTAAACCATTTCAGCAGAAATGCATGCCGGCTAAAGCAAAAAAAAATCTTTTGTTTCGGAGGTTCTTCCATACTTTTAAAAATTCCAAACATAAAGAGAGTTTAACTTCACAATTTTATAATCGTCAGACTTATCGACTGAACGGCTGGTATAATTAAATACCCTGTGCAACATTCGGCTTCGCGCTTTTTTTTATATTTTTGATCTCACCATCATTCTCATAATTAAGGTCTGCAGACTTTATGACTGTGACATTTGTATTACATTTCAAAGGATGAACTTTAAAATAAAAGACAAGAACACTACTTGTAATGCAGATCAAAAGTATCAATACATATTTACTAATCAAATGCTGAAAAGTTCTTTAACAAGAAAACAAAGATGTGGTATGACTGACAACACTTCACGAGACTTTAGTTTTTTATTCTCTCACTCATTCAATATAGAACAGCTAGAGTTCATAACATTAAATGAAATTAACAGCAATCATGTTACAATAGGAAACTGTCATTTATACCTCTAACGAATATACTTTTTTTTTTTTTATTTCATTAGGCTGTCCCCCGTATGATGGTGCCACATGTCCAGCAGATTGTCAGTCATATGATATGGATTTCTGTCCAATTTGTGACTATTCTATTTGTAGTGGTAAGTAGCCATACTACTACAACAACAACAACAACAACATCATTTAGTACTGTCTTACAAATTCGTGCATTCTTGCACGAAAAGAAACTTGAAATTGAACATGATTTCATGATGAATCTGAAATAGTGTCTGTCATGAAAAAAGACAAAAGACTTTGATATAATCCTTTGGTGACTGCCTCAATGTGTTACTGTATCATGTGTATATATATTAACTGTTAAACTTTATATTTTAGATTAAGTATAACATAAAAGTCATTAATGATACAGATAAAGTCATGTATTCTGTTAAAAAAACGGGTTTAAAGCCAACGCAGCTAAAACAAAGAATCCCACAACAAACACGAGGCCTACACATTTTCACATTTGTACTGCACCAATGTATATAAATACTTTGGTAATACATCGATGACTACACAAACGCTGCACATTTTAAAATATGAATAAATATGTATTATTATGATGTCAATGTCTTTATTTCCATAACAAATCAAGTCATCACACTAAGGTATGTTCCAAAATTAATTGTAATAGGGGGTAGAAGGAAGGCACATTTATTTGACACCCCCCCCCCCCCCCCCCCCCCCATGCATATATTTTAAATAGGAAATTTCACTTAAATGTTCAAGCAATCTTTCTTAAATAACAACCACCCATCAAATTTGAATAAAAGTGCATTCCTTCCCCCTCCATAGCCTTAGTTTTGGAAAAGCCCTTACTATGAATACCAGGCCGAAATCTGTGTAATTTGTGTATACAACATGTACCAGTGGTATGTTTCAAATTATATGACACAAAATAGTGAACTAATATTATCATTATTATTTTTTATTTTTATTAAAAGGCCTATTGCAATGAATAATTCTAAGTGAAAAAACCTTTGATGGATACAAATAATAATATCATTGAAAGAGAATATTAACTTTTATATTTCGTTTTATTTTCTTTCAGCAACCAAACCATAATGTATATTGGTAATGGCCATGTTGTACAACAAGTCACCAGTAACAATTCAAAGACGTGAACAAATTACTTATAATGAAAAATATATAGAATAAAATTAAAAACATAAACTGTATACACTGCTTTAAAAAAAAGTTTTGAAAACTCTGTCATATGTTTACCTTATTACAGCTTGAATCTGAGTAAGTAACCGATGGAGTATTATTGTGATGTTACATATGTCAAATTAATAACTTTTATATCTTACTATACGTTAAGTTTTTACTGTTAAAGGTCTTACGGTAACATGTGTTAACATGATCGTTTTTTGTGGTTATTTAACAATCATTACAAAGCAGCTTAATTATACAATATTTTGAGATCTCAGAATAGTCTCAGCAGGCTTAACAACAGGAGAAGGATGCCACATGTGGAGCAGGATCTGCTTACCCTTCCGGATCACCCGAGATCACACATTGTTTTGCTGGGGTTCGTGTTGCTTATTCTGTATTTTTCTATGTTGTGTCATTTGTACTATTGTTTTTCTGTTTGTCTTTTACATTTTTAGCTATTGCGTTGTCAGTTTATTTTCAATTTATGAGTTTGACTGTCCCTCTGGTTTCTATCGTCCCTCTTTCATACCAAAGTGACATTAAAAGTAAAAAAACAAACTGCCATCTCCAAGGCTAAAGAAGAAAACGGCAAACAGACAAAGAACAGTGCAAACAACATTACATAAAAAACAAAGACTAAGCAACATGAAACTTTCTAAACACCAAGGTTGATCTTATGTGCTTTGAAAGGGAAGCAGAACCTGTTTCATACGTCATGTTGCTAATGTTAGTACAAACTCAGTTGAAAGTCTCATTCGGTAGATCATCTAAGAAAGTTCCTAATCTGTTTTTAAAAGATCTGATGAGATTGCCAATGAGATAACTATTTACTATGTAACAAATAAAGTTGACCCAAAACAGATTAAGTTCACTGTCTGGCCTTTAGTGGTGACAGTAAATCAAATCAATTAAAAAACTAAAAAAAACTAAACGTCAAGAAGATAAACAATTGAAAATGAAAAAAAACCAAAACACAGCATATAAATCATATCGACTACAAACAAAAATGTCAAATCAAAATAAACAATTGGAAATGAAAAAAACCCAACAAAACAACTGTCTCATTAGCGTTAACATAAAACCACTTTCTATTCATTACATAATTCAGGAAATAAAAATGGTACATTTCTTGCAAATGTTAGAGATATAACATCATATCATCTCTTACACCAAATAGATATATGCAGATGTTGTATGAGTGTCAATAAGACATCTCTCCATCCAAGTAGCAATTTATAAAAGAAAACCATTATAGGTCAAGGTACGGCCTTCAACACTGAGCTTTGACTCTAAGTTCGTTTTCAATTTTTGTCAATAATTTCTTATCGAAGTTACTAAAATCAATGGAATATTAAAGTCTCAGAAAAGCTTTTAATCTCTGATCTTTGATGTTTTTACTGTGTAACATGTCATAATTAATGACTAAAATGTTACTGTTAATGTTACGTTTGTAATTGTTCCAGATATGGCCCCATTCAATAACTTGGTATTGTGTTTTTAAATAATCATCACTCAACACAACTACATAATTCTTTGAGCTGGCGGTGTGAGTCATTATTTGATCAACATGGACTCCACCCAAATCAAAATCTCTAGGCGGTAAACAAATTTTAAAACCACGTGTTTCTAAATGTGTCGTTAAAACACCTATCACCCATTTACTGATGTCTTCTTTGTCTTCACTGAATGAAATATAAATATCAAATAAAGACGACTGCTCGACAGGGTCGATAACATTTAACTTAAATCTATGTCTGCATTTCCTTAAAAATAAGTATATTTCGTATTTGAAAATAAGTCGAGTTAATGTAGCTATAAGTACAATTAAAAATAAACCCACAATTAGATACTGCTCGTAGGCTAAATACTTCTTTCGAAAACTACAGTTATTGATCATATATAATGTTATTAACTCATCATTCCTCTGTCGACATACGATCCGATCATGTCTTACTAGTAACCTGTTCTGATATTCCAACCAATTTGCAATCCATTTCTTTCTACAGGAACACTCAATTGTAATGTTGCCTATAACAATTGTTCGTCCATTTTTCATATACTGTACATTTCTATGCAGATCTATTATTTGATTGTTTTCAACGTTGATAAGTTTTAGTGTTTCAATTCCATAGACGAGAGGATCTACAACTTTAATTTCATTGAATGATAAATTGATCGCGACTGTGCGATTCAAATATGCTCTCTTTTCGAAAATCGTTATAAAGTTATGACTAAGATCAATATCTAAATTATCCTGTTGAGGGAATGCACTTGGAATTTTGTACTTTGTACTACGACTACAATTCACAACAACACGTTTTCTGGAAGGTTGTTCAAAACAGTTACAGCTTAGTGGGCATTTTTGTTCTACTGATATATTGCATACAAAAAGGTCATCTGGTACATTAACAGCCAATACTCCCCTAAGACTGATTGGATATTTGCATTCCCAGTCACTTCCTACGTTAAAATGTTTGCTGGCTAATTTTAATGACGGAATAAACCAAGCAAACTTGCAATCACAAAACCAAGGGTTGCCTCCCAAATAGAGGCTATATCTGAATGATACACTTAAGATTGTTTTACTTGTTATTTTTGCATTTTTAATATACGGTAAGTGTGAAAAATTATTATTCATAAAATCTATGCTTCCGCCACCTATTAATTTTGGACTCTTCCACTGTAGTTGATTTGTAATTTTCGAGATTTTATTCCTGGCGACATCAATTTCAGAAAACCGGTAACCTAAGTATAGATTTGTAACGTCAATACTTTTCAGTATGTTTCCACGAAGATTGATAATCAGGAGCGAACCGGGTCGGTAACTAAATGTTCTCGGTTCTATATACTGTATGACATTATATGATAAATCTAATTTTCTTAAATTCTGTAGTTTGAAGAATGTTATATTCTCCAATTGTGAAATTTTATTACGTGACAAATCCAAAGTATCGAGAATAGGAAAGCATTCAAAATCTGATCCAGTTATATTTTCAATTTCATTGTTGCTAAAATCTATTTCAACAGTCTCATTATAATACATAAAACCATTTGGAATAAATGTAGAGTTTGTATTTTTGAAAATTAACTTATAGAATGTTGTTTTCGTAGAGCACTGTCCAGTTTTACCATTGCCATTGAGATTGAGATTACAGATTGAACTTCTAAATTTACCGATCTTCCAAATGGGAAGTGATCGGTCTGTACAACATTGGATAATAGGAGAACCACCAAATGGTCTGAGTTGTACAGTCGTTGTCTTACAAGTAAGTGGACACATAAGGTTTTTACTCGAAACCGCTTTTGTTATCCACTTAAAATGTCCTGGTACAATCATATTATCCTTTATAGTTGCATTTGATGTCAATGGTATCACTAAAAGTAGTAGCAAAGCAATCTGAAAACAAAATTAATTCAAAAGTTTAAAAGAAATGAGCAACAATTTGGTCCCGATTTTTTTTTAAGTGTACCTGATTTCTTTATTTGATGGCTACAGTAATGTACGTATATACAAAAGTATTGCTGTGCTTAAGTGTTCCGTGTTCATTTGTATTAGCATATACTTCATGCTTTGCTTTGCAGATTTGTGTGCGATTGTCAGCTGTATTTGAATGTAAGAACAAGTTACATTTACTTTACTATTTATAGAAATGAAGGGATGATGATGTACATGATGTACATGACATGAAGCATGCATATCCAGGCTGATTATGGTAATGATAGAATTTCCGATATCATCTGTGAAACGGTTATTTCATAACGGTTAATCAAGGTGCTATAAACAGTTTCGTATAAAAAACTAGGGGTTATTCCCCAAATAAAAATAGACTTGGAGGAAAGTCCCTGTTTATCAACATAATTGGTAAAAAAGTATCATGTTTTTTATATTTGATTGTAAAAATAAGTTAATTAGCTTCAATTAAAACAGGTTGAATGATTAAAATAATTTTTAAAAATTAGATTAAATACACATGTTTTAAGGGGAGACAAACTGTAAACATCCTGGTTTTTTGGCAGTGAAAAGTGCAAAACTTATTTGCACCCAATGTAGCTCTTATCGGAGCAGGCGAACGTAGCCTGAAGCATAATTTTTTAGAAAGACCAGGTAAAAACCTATGAAATGCATACAGTTTTGAATATGAAAAATTTGCATGTATCATGTCTGCATGGGTGTGCACATGGCCTGATTTCATGTTTTTATGCATAGATTAGGCAATGTTTTTCCCATTTTCTCTGGATAAAACTTTTTGGTACTATTAAAAGTACAATTTATTTTTATTTCATCATAAACTAGAGAAAATTCTGATTCTAATGATATCTAGTTTTATACAAGTATCTTCATTAACATTAACACCACTAAGGGTCAATTATAGATGGTCCCTCAAAATATGACGTCATAGGAAAAAACTGTTGATTGCACCCTCAACTCGTGATGGTGTCCGTAACATTTACAAATGGTTAAAGTCGTCTTCACTCCTCCAATGAAAAGATGTATATGCTCGATATAAAAAGTAACGAGATGATGAAAGCTGTCAGTTTTCTCCTAGACAATATTTATGTACGTTTCGGCAATTTATTTTTAAAACACATTGTAGGTATTCCTATGGGCACCAATTGCGCCCTTTTTGATATCAGATGTATTACTGTACTGTACTGTAATGAAAAGTGTATGGCAATGCAGTGAAGTTCTGTCTAAATTCAAAATGATAAAATTGACAAAACCTACTGTTATTTTGATGGTTATTTTGTTCGTTAAAGGATCAGAAATTCACAAAATGTATTGATGATATTCACCAAATGAAACTACTTGACAACAGCCAAATATCAACATCAAAGCTGTCTTGTCATAGATGTTGATATTTCTGTTTCCTGTGGTAAAGCCATTTTCAACTGATTTTTATAATTTGTTCTTATGTTGTACTGTTATACCACTGTCCCAGTTAAGGGGAGGGTTGGGGTCCCGCTAATATGTTTAACCCCGCCATATTATGCATGTGTGTGCCTGTCCCAAGTCAGGAGCCTGTAATTCAGTGGTTGTCGTTTGTCTATGTTTCATGTATAAGTTTTGCGTTCATTTTTTGTGCATAAATAAGGCCGTTAATTTTTATAAATTTCCTATTTAAAAAAACTTTGATTTTTCGAAAAACTAAGGATTTTCTGATCGTAGGCACAGATTACATCCCTTCGTAAATTTTACGGACGCCATCACGAGTTGGTTGACCGTTATGGAATAACCGTTTCACAAATGATATCGGATATGTTCCTTACGTCGTAACTACAATCCCCTTCCCTTTCATGAATGTGACCTACCGAATTAGACTATTTACCGGATTTGTAATCAGATAAGCAACACGACGGGTGCCACATGTAGAGCAGGATCTGCTTACCCTTCCGGAGCACCTGAGATCACCCCTAGTTTTTGGTGGGGTTCGTGTTGTTTATTCTTTAGTTTTCTATGTTGTGTCATGTGTACTATTGTTTTTTTTGTTTGTCTTTTTCATTTTTTGCCATGGCATTGTCAGTTTGTTTTAGATTTATGAGTTTGACTGTCCCTTTGGTAGCTTTCGTCCCCCTTTTACCTTGGCCGTATTTGGCACAAGTTTTTGGAATTTTGGATCCTCAATGCTTTTCAACTTTGTACTTGTTTGGCATTATAAATATTTTGATATGCGCGTCACGGATGAGTCTTATGTAGACGAAACGCGAGTATAGCGTACTAAATTATTATACTGGTACCTTTGATAACTATTTAGATTTAATGAACGTAATTCAAGCATAACTGGTAAATGATTAAATCAAGGATATGAATACCACACACTACTTAAACATTTACTTATTTCTTTCATTTATATTAATATCCTGTTTGGAAGTTTGGCTGTACTCATTTCAAACAGGATGACATATTCTAATTTTAACAATGATGTTGTTTTGTTTATGAAGTTTAATTTTAGGATATACAAATGTAAACCAAACAAAATGTTATTGTAATACGCATATATACATCTATGGTCCTACAATTTGTCGTTACCTAATTTGTTTAACATTGCACAATATAAGCGTCCATCTGACTGTAACAATCGTCTATTCAATAAATACTTGAATTTGATATTGAGTTTGAAATTGTAGGTGAAAAAACTATATAACAAAAATACTAAACTCGAAGGAAGTTTCAAAAAGGTTGTTTATAGAAACTGATAAAAACAAACGTTATCAATCAACGAACCAGATAAAACAACTGCTTGAGTACCGGCATTTTTTAAAGAGCACGGGGGAGGGGGGGGGGGGGGGGTAAACCTGACTTTATATTTACCTAAACCTCTTATTTTCTGTTAGTTTGTAGTTTTGATATTTGACTTTAAAATATGTGTTTTGTATAGGTTTCTATTGGCAGTGAAATAGCTTTCAGTAGCTACAGATGCTTTAAGATCATTCAGTGTTGTCGTTTACTGTTTTGTCTATAAATCAAACCATTGTGTGGACAGATGTCTCATTGGCATTCATACCTCATTTTATTGTGTGTATGGAACATAGTTTCAACTAGCATTTACTCTGAAAAATGTCACTTCATATATATCTAATTGTTTAATAGATTAAAGCTGTTAGGTTTTATGCAAATAACAATTTAAACAGTTTAATTGACCTATACATGTACATGTTCAGGCTTTATCTATTTCCAAAGACGACAATGCTGCTAAATACTAGTCTTACCTCCATGACAAATTTAGTCTCCAAAAACGAAATCATTAAAGGTATCGTGTTTTTGTGTTAATCACAAAATCTAGACTGAAAAGTGGATTAGAAAGTGACAATTATAAAGAGTGACAGTTTGCATGTAACACACAGGAAACGGGCCTGCAATAACAAAAAGATACATATATTTATTTATATTCAATTTACGTCATTACCTCATCCATAATGGGTTTTTTTTAAACACAGAGAAGCAAACGTTATTTTAAAAATAGAGATCCAGAACAAAAACCCACACAATTCATTTACAAACCTTTTTTATAATTTGGTTTTCACTATATATTCCCCGTACTGTTTTCTAAAAGTGGGTGTAACATACTTTTGTCGGTGAGAAACGTTTGTTTTAATTATGTAAGTAGTATTGGCATCAGGAAGGCAATCAAAGTTTATTTTAACAAATCAGAAACAATTCAATCAAAGACAAATAAATCATTTTACATTTATTTTTGTGAAAAAAAATGTATGGATATTTGGCAGTTTCTAACTTAGAATTACTCCTGTTAATCCTATAACGTTCCCAATATAAATACACAACTTTACATGCATCTATCTATTGATAAAGTATCCATGCGCATTGATATAGGACAAGTGCGAGCAACATGTATGCATCACAATGGGAAATGGTAAGACAAGATGTGTCTTTTAATTACTTTTTTTAAAACACTTATGTATCGTGATGATGTATATGTCTTCATTTCCATAGCATATCTTGTCAAATGACACCTTCAAGAGTGTAATAATGTTTTTGTGTTTTGTTGAAAACCCGCAGCGAAGACTTAAATTGATTAATAACAATGTGTTGAATTCGTCATTAATATACACGTCCAATTTTTAATCTTCCTTTAAGATAAATATAATATTTATTTATGTTAAGGACTACTTCAAGTGCGGATACAACTAACAAATATAATATTTATTTAAGAAATGAATTGCTAAAATGAAAAACGGATGATTATATGAAGTATACGACGGGTACACTCTTTATATTTATTAATGCATATTCAAAACAACTCGTGAACTAATTGCCATAGTTAAATAGTGATCCGGTATTGTGACGGTCACGAATAACTATATCAATTGTAAAGATCATGACATTTCTTTTCTTCGTTTTCTCTCTCAGTAACAACATCATGAGTAATAGTGAACAAATGGTTTAACAGTCTACAGTTCATATATCTCATACGTCAGTTCAATAGTCTACACAGCATACATCTCATTCCACAGTTCATACATCTCATACTACAGTTCAACAGTTTACAGTTCATATATCGCATACGTCAGTTCAATAGTCTACACAGCATACATCTCATTCTACAGTTCATACATCTCATACTACAGTTCAACAGTTTACAGTTCATACATCTCATACGTCAGTTCAATAGTCTACAGTTCATACATCTCATTCTACATTTCATACATTTCATATATACTACAGTTCAAAAGTTTACAGTTCATACATCTCATACGTCAGTTCAATAGTCTACAGAGCATACATCTCATTCTACAGTTCATACATCTCATACTACAGTTCAACAGTTTACATTTCATACATCTCATACGTCAGTTCAATAGTCTACAGAGCATACATCTCATACTACAGTTCAGTATTCTACAGTTCAATAGTCTACAGTTAATTCATCTATACTACAGTATTATAGTCTACAAATCATACATCTCATACTACAGTTCATACTTTTCATACTATAGTTCAGCAGTCTACAGTTCATACATCTCATACTACTGTTCAATAGACTTCAGACCATACATCTCATTTTACAGTTTTATAGTCTACAGTTCATACATCTGAAACTGCAGTTCAACAGAATGCAGTTTATACATCTCATACTACAGCCTAACAGTCTACAAATCATACATCTCATACTACAGTTAAATAGTCTACAGATTATACATCTCATACTTCAGTTCAAAAGTCTACAGTTCATACATCTCATACTACAGTTCAACAGTGTACAGTTCATACATCTCATACTACTATTCAATAGACTTCAGACCATACATCTCATTTTACAGTTTTATAGTCTACAGTTCATACATCTGAAACTGCAGTTCAACATAATACAGTTTATATATCTCATACTACAGCATAACAGTCTACAAATCATACATCTCATACTACAGTTAAATAGTCTACAGATTATACATCTCATACTGCAGTTCAAAAGTCTACAGTTCATACATCTCATACTACAGTTCAACCGTAAACAGATCATACATCTCATACTACAGTTTAATAGTCTACAATTCATACATCTCATACTGCATTGCCATTGTCTACAGTTCATACATCTCATACTACAGTTCAACAGTCTACATATCATAAATCTCATACTTCAGTTCAATAGTCTACAAATCATAAATATCATACTACAGTTCAACAGTCTACAAATCATAAATATTATACTACTGTTAAATAGTCTACATTCATATATCACATACTACAATTCGACAGACTTCAGTTCATACATCTCATACTAAAGTTCAACAGTTAACAGTTCATACAAGTCATACTACAGTTCAACAGTCTACGGATCATACATCTCATAATACAGTTCAATAGTCTACAGATCATACATCTCATACTACAGTTTAACAGTCTACAGATCATAAGTCTCATACTACAGATCAACAGTTTACAGTTCATACATCTCATACTACAGTTCGACCATCTACATATCATACATTTCATACTACAGTTCAACAGTCTACAGTGCATACATCTCATACTACAGTTCAATAGGCTACATATCCTACATCTCATACTACAGTACTACAGTCTACAGAACATACATCTCATACTATAGTTCAACAGTCTACTTATCATACATCTCATACTACAGTTCAATAGTCTACAGATCATACATCTTATGCTACAGTTCGACAGTCTACATATCATACATTTCATACTACAGTTCTATAGTCTGCAGTTCAATAGTCTAGAGTTCATACATCTCATACTATATTTCAACAGTCTACAATGCATACATCTCATACTACAGTTCAATTGTCTACAATTCATACATCTCATACAACAGGTCAACAGTCTTGAAATCATGCATTTCATACTACGGTTCAACAGTCTACAGTTCATACATCTCATACTTCAGTTCAATAGTCTACAGTTCATACATCTCATACTACAGTTTAATAGTCTACAATGCATACATCTCATACTACAGTTCCACAGTTTACATATCATACATCTCATACTACAGTTCTATAGTCTACAGTTCATACATCTTATAGTACAGTTCCATAGTCTGCAGTTCATACATCTCATACTACAGTTCTATAGTCTACAGTTCATATATCTTATAGTCTACTGATTATACATCTCATACTACAGTTCAATAGTCTACAGTTCATACATCTCATACTACAGTACTACAGCCTACAGATCATACATCTCATACTATAGTTCAACAGTCTGCAGTTCATACATATCATACTACAGTTTAATAGTCTACAAATCATACATCTCATACTACAGTTCATCAGTCTACAGATCATACATCTCATACTACGGTTCAACAGTCTACACATCATACATCTCATACTACAGTTCAATGGTCTACAGTTCATACATCTTATACTACAGTTCAATAGTCTACAGTTCATACATCTCATACTACAGTACTACAGTCTACAGATCATACATCTCATACTAAAGTTCAACCTACTGATCATACATCTCATACTACAGTTCAACAGTCTACAGATCATACATCGCATACTACAGTTCAACAGACTACAAATCATACATCTCATACTGCAGTTCAATAGTATACAGATCATACATCTTATGCTACAGTTTGACAGTCTACATATCAAAAAATATCATACTACAGTTCTATAGTCTACAATTCATACATCTCATACTACAGTTTAACAGTCTTGAAATCATGCATCTCATACTACGGTTCAACAGTCTTCAGATCATACATCTCACACTACAGTTCAACAGTCTACAGTTCATACATCTCCTACTTCAGTTCAATAGTCTACAGTTCATACATCTCATACTACAGTTCAATAGTCTACAATTCATACATCTCATACTACAGTTTAACAGTCTTGAAATCATGCATCTCATACTACGGTTCAACAGTCTACAGATCATACATCTCATACTACAGTTCAACAGTCTACAGTTCATACATCTCATACTTCAGTTCAATAGTCTACAGTTCATACATCTCATACTACAGTTTAATAGTCTACAATGCATACGTCTCATACTACAGTTCAACAGTCTACAGAGCATATATCTCATACTACAGATCAACAGTCTACAGTTCATACATCTCATACTACAGTTCTACAGTCTACAGTTCATACATTCCATACTACAGTTCAATAGTCTACAAATCATACATTTCATACTAAAGTTCAATATTTTACATTTCATACATCTCATACTACAGTTTAACAGTCTACAGATCATACATCTCATAATACGGTTCAACAGTCTACAGTTCATACATCTTATACTACAGTTCAATAGTCTACAGTTTATACATCTCATACTACAGTACTACAGTCTACAGATCATACATCTCATACTATAGTTCAACAGTCTACTGATCATACATCTCATACTACAGTTCAACAGACTACAATCATACATCTCATACTACAGTTCAATAGTTTACAGATCATACATTTTATGCTACAGTTCGACAGTCTACATATAAAAAAAATCTCATACTTCAGTTCAATAGTCTACAGTCCATACATCTCATACTACAGTTTAATAGTCTACAATGCATACATCTCATACTACAGTTCAACAGTCTACAGAGCATACATCTCATACTACAGTTCAACAGTCTACAGTTCATACATCTCAAACTACGGTTCTACAGTCTGCAGTTTATACATCCCATTCTACAGTTCAATAGTCTACAATGCATAAATCTCATCCTACAGTTCAACAGTCTACTGATTATACATTTCATACTAAAGTTCAATATTTTACATTTCATACATCTTATACTACAGTTTAATAGTCTACAGTTCATACATCTCATAATACAGTTCAATAGTCTACATATCATACATCTTATACTACATTTCAACAGTCTACATATCATACATCTCATACTACAGTTCTATAGTGTACAGTTCATACATCTCATACTACAGTTCAATAGTCTACAGTTCATGCATCTCATACTACAGTTCAACAGTCTACAGATCATACATTTCATAATACAGTTCAATAGTCTTCATATCATACATCTTATACTACAGTTCAATAGTCTACAGTTAATACATCTCATACTACAGTTCAACAGTCTTCAGATCATACATCTCATACTACAGTGCAATGGTCTACAGTTCATGCATCTCATACTACAATTCAACAGTCTACAGATCATACATCTCATAATACAGTTCAATAGTCTACATATCATACATCTTATACTAGAGTTCAACAGTCTACAGATCATACATCTCATACTACAGTTCTATAGTCTACAGGTCATACATCTTCTACTACAGTTCAATAGTCTACAGTTCATACATCTCATACTACAGTTCAAGAGTCTACAGATCATACATCTCATACTTCAGTTCTATAGTCTACTGTTCATACATCTCATACTACAGTTCAATAGTCTACAATGCATACATCTCATACTACAGTTCAACAGTCTACTGATTATACAACTCATACTACAGTTCAATAGTCTACAGTTCATACATCTCTAAAATCAGTACTACAGTCTACATATCATACATCTCCTACTATAGTTCAACAGTCTACAGATTATACATCTCATACTACAGTTCAATATTTTACATTTCATACATCTTTTACTACAGTTTAATAGTCTACAATTCATACATCTCCTAATACAGTTCAAGAGTCTACAGATCATACATCTCATACTTCAGTTCTATAGTCTTGAAATCATGCATATCATACTACGGTTCAACAGTCTACAGATCATACATCTCATACTACAGTTCAACAGTCTACAGTTCATACATCTCATACTTCAGTTTAATAGTCTACAGTCCATACATCTCATACTACAGTTTAATAGTCTACAATACATACATCTCATACTACAGTTCAACAGTCTACAGAGCATACATTTCATACTACAGTTCAACAGTCTACAGTTCATACATATCATACTACAGTTCTACAGTCTACAGTTCATACATCCCATACTACAGTTCAATAGTCTACAATGCATACATCTCATACTACAGTTCAACAGTCTACTGATTAAACATCTCATACTACAGTTCAATAGTCTACAGTTCATACATCTCTAAAAACAGTACTACCGTCTACAGATCATACATCTCCTACTATAGTTCAACAGTCTACAGATCATACATTTCATACTAAAGTTCAATATTTTACATTTCATACATCTTATACTACAGTTTAATAGTCTACAGTTCATACATCTCATAATACAGTTCAATAGTCTACATATCATACATCTTATACTACATTTCAACAGTCTACAGATCATACATCTCATACTACAGTTCTATAGTCTACAGTTCATACATCTCATACTACAGTTCAATAGTCTACAGTTATTATATCTTATACTACAGTTCAATGGTCTACAGTTAATACATCTCATACTACAGTTCATTAGTCTACAGTTCATATATCTTATACTACAGTTCAATAGTCTACAGTTAATACATCTCATACTACAGTTCAACAGTCTTCAGATCATACATCTCATACTACAGTTCAATGGTCTACAGTTCATGCATCTCATACTACAATTCAACAGTCTACAGATCATACATCTCATAATTCAGTTAAATAGTCTACATATCATACATCTTATACTAGAGTTCAACAGTCTACAGATCATACATCTCATACTTCAGTTCTATAGTCTACAGGTCTTACATCTTCTACTACCGTTCAATAGTCTACAGTTCATACATCTCATACTACAGTTCAAGAATCTAAAGATCATACATCTCATACTTCAGTTCTATAGTCTACAGTTCATACATCTCATACTACAGTTCAATAGTCTACAATGCATACATCTCATACTACAGTTCAACAGTCTACTGATTATATATCTCATACTACAGTTCAACAGTCTACATTTCATACATCTCTAAAATCAGTACTACAGTCTACAGATCATACATCTCCTACTATAGTTCAACAGTCTACAGATCATACATCTCATACTACAGTTCAATATTTTACTTTTCATACATCTTATACTACAGTTTAATAGTCTACAGTTCATACATCTCATACTACAGTTCAAGAGTCTACAGATCATACATATCATACTTCAGTTCTATAGTCTACAGTTCATACATCTCATACTACAGTTCAATAGTCTACAATACATACATCTCATACTACAGTTCAACAGTCTACTGATTATACATCTCATACTACAGTTCATACATCACATACTACAGTTCAACAGTCTACTGATTATACATCTCATTCTACAGTTCAATAGTCTACAGTTCATACATCTCATACTACAGTACTACAGTCTACAGATCATACATTTCATACTATAGTTCAACAGTCTACAGATCAAACATCTCATACTACAGTTCAATATTCTACAGTTCATACATCTTATACTACAGTTCAATAGTCTACAGTTCATACATCTCATACTGCAGTACTACAGACTACAGATCATACATCTCATAATACAGTTCAACAGTCTACAGATCATACATCTCATACTACGGTTCAACAGTCTACAAATCATACATCTCATACTACAGTTCAATAGTCTACAGATCATACATCTTATGCTACAGTTCGACAGTCTACATATCATACATCTTATACTATAGTTCAACAGTCTACAGTTCGCACATCTTATACTACAGTTCAATAGTCTACAGTTCATACATCTCATACTACAGTACTACAGTCTACAGATCATACATCTCATACTATAGTTCAACAGTCTACTGATCATACATCTCATACTACAGTTCAACAGTCTACAGATCATACATCTCATACTACAGTACTAAAGTCTACAGATCATACATCTCATACTACAGTTCTATAGTCTACATTTCACACATCTTATACTACAGTTCAATAGTCTGAAGTTCATTCATCTCATACTTAAGTTCAACAGTCTTCAGATCATACATCTCATACTACAGTTCAATGGTCTACAGTTCATGCATCTCATACTAGGTTCAACAGTCTACAGATCATACATCTCATACTACAGTTCTATAGTATGCAGTTCATACATCTTCTACTACAGTTCAATAGTCTATAGATCATACATCTCATACTACAGTTCTATAGTATACAGTTCATACATCTTCTACTACAGTTCAATAGTCTACAGTTTTGACATCTCATACTACAGTTCAATAGTCTACAATTCATATATCTTATACTACAGTTCAATAGTCTACAGTTAATACATCTCATACTACAGTTCAACAGTCTACAGATCATACATCTCATACTACAGTACTAAAGTCTACAGATCATACATCTCATACTACAGTTCTATAGTCTACATTTCACACATCTTATACTACAGTTCAATAGTCTGAAGTTCATTCATCTCATACTTAAGTTCAACAGTCTTCAGATCATACATCTCATACTACAGTTCAATGGTCTACAGTTCATGCATCTCATACTAGGTTCAACAGTCTACAGATCATACATCTCATACTACAGTTCTATAGTATGCAGTTCATACATCTTCTACTACAGTTCAATAGTCTATAGATCATACATCTCATACTACAGTTCTATAGTATACAGTTCATACATCTTCTACTACAGTTCAATAGTCTACAGTTTTGACATCTCATACTACAGTTCAATAGTCTACAATTCATATATCTTATACTACAGTTCAATAGTCTACAGTTAATACATCTCATACTACAGTTCAACAGTCTTCAGATCATACATCTCATACTACAGTTCTATAGTCGACAGTTCATACATCTGCTGCTACAGTTCAACAGTCTACAGTTCATACATCTCATACTACAGTTCAATAGTCTAGAATACATACATCTCATACTACAACTGAACAGTCTACTGATTATATATCTCATACTACAACTCAACAGTCTACTGATTATATATCTCATATTACAGTTCAATAGTCTACAGTTCATACATCTCATACTACAGTACTACAGTCAACAGATCATTCATCTCATACTATAGTTCAACAGTCTACAGATCATACATCTTATACTACAGTTCAATATTCTACAGTTCATACATCTTATACTACAGTTCAATAGTCTACAGTTCATACATCTCATACTACAGTTCAATAGTCTACAGATCATACATCTTATACTACAGTTCAACAATCTACAGATCATACATCTCATACTACAGTTCTATAGTCTACAGTTCATACATCTTATACTACAGTTTAATAGTCTACTGCTCATACATCTCATACTACAGTTCAAGAGTCTTCAGATCATACATCTCATACTTCAGTTAGATGGTCTACAGTTCATGCATCTCATACTACGGTTCAACAGTCTACATATCATACATCTTATACTACAGTTCAATAGTCTACATATCATACATCTTATACTACAATTCAACAGTCTACAGAGCATATATCTTATACTACAGTTCAATAGTCTACATATCATACATCTAATACTACAGTTCAACAGTCTACAGATCATACATCTCATACTACAGTTCTATAGTATACAGTTCATACATCTCATACTACAGTTCAATAGTCTACAATACATACATCTCATACTACAGTTCAACAGTCTACTGATTATACATATCATACTACAGTTCATACATCACATACTACAGTTCAACAGTCTACTGATTATACATCTCATTCTACAGTTCAATTGTCTACAGTTCATACATCTCATACTACAGTACTACAGTCTACAGATCATACATCTCCTACTATAGTTCAACAGTCTACAGATCATACATCTCATACTACAGTTCAATATTTTACATTTCATACATCTTATACTACAGTTTAATAGTCTACAGTTCATACATCTCATACTACAGTTCAAGAGTCTACAGATCATACATATCATACTTCAGTTCTATAGTCTACAGTTCATACATCTCATACTACAGTTCAATAGTCTACAATACATACATCTCATACTACAGTTCAACAGTCTACTGATTATACATCTCATACTACAGTTCATACATCTCATACTACAGTTCAACAGTCTACTGATTATACATCTCATTCTACAGTTCAATAGTCTACAGTTCATACATCTCATACTACAGTACTACAGTCTACAGATCATACATTTCATACTATAGTTCAACAGTCTACAGATCAAACATCTCATACTACAGTTCAATATTCTACAGTTCATACATCTTATACTACAGTTCAATAGTCTACAATGCATACATCTCATACTACAGTTCAATAGTCTATTGGTTATACATCTCATACTACAGTTCAATAGTCTACAGTTCATACATCTCATACTGCAGTACTACAGACTACAGATCATACATCTCATACTATAGTTCAACAGTCTACAGTTCATACATCTCATACTACAGTTTAATAGTCTACAAATCATACATCTCATAATACAGTTCAACAGTCTACAGATCATACATCTCATACTACGGTTCAACAGTCTACAAATCATACATCTCATACTACAGTTCAATAGTCTACAGATCATACATCTTATGCTACAGTTCGACAGTCTACATATCATACATCTTATACTATAGTTCAACAGTCTACAGTTCGCACATCTTATACTACAGTTCAATAGTCTACAGTTCATACATCTCATACTCTGTACTACAGTCTACAGATCATACATCTCATACTATAGTTCAACATTCTACTGATCATACATCTCATACTACAGTTCAACAGTCTACAGATCATACATCTCATACTACAGTACTAAAGTCTACAGATCATACATCTCATACTACAGTTCTATAGTCTACATTTCACACATCTTATACTACAGTTCAATAGTCTGAAGTTCATTCATCTCATACTTAAGTTCAACAGTCTTCAGATCATACATCTCATACTACAGTTCAATGGTCTACAGTTCATGCATCTCATACTAGGTTCAACAGTCTACAGATCATACATCTCATACTACAGTTCTATAGTATACAGTTCATACATCTTCTACTACAGTTCAATAGTCTATAGATCATACATCTCATACTACAGTTCTATAGTATACAGTTCATACATCTTCTACTACAGTTCAATAGTCTACAGTTTTGACATCTCATACTACAGTTCAATAGTCTACAATTCATATATCTTATACTACAGTTCAATAGTCTACAGTTAATACATCTCATACTACAGTTCAACAGTCTTCAGATCATACATCTCATACTACAGTTCTATAGTCGACAGTTCATACATCTGCTGCTACAGTTCAACAGTCTACAGTTCATTCATCTCATACTACAGTTCAATAGTCTAGAATACATACATCTCATACTACAACTGAACAGTCTACTGATTATATATCTCATACAACAACTCAACAGTCTACTGATTATATATCTCATATTACAGTTCAATAGTCTACAGTTCATACATCTCATACTACAGTACTACAGTCAACAGATCATTCATCTCATACTATAGTTCAACAGTCTACAGATCATACATCTTATACTACAGTTCAATATTCTACAGTTCATACATCTTATACTACAGTTCAATAGTCTACAGTTCATACATCTCATACTACAGTTCAATAGTCTACAGATCATACATCTTATACTACAGTTCAACAATCTACAGATCATACATCTCATACTACAGTTCTATAGTCTACAGTTCATACATCTTATACTACAGTTTAATAGTCTACAGCTCATACATCTCATACTAAAGTTCAAGAGTCTTCAGATCATACATCTCATACTTCAGTTAGATGGTCTACAGTTCATGCATCTCATACTACGGTTCAACAGTCTACATATCATACATCTTATACTACAGTTCAATAGTCTACATATCATACATCTTATACTACAGTTCAACAGTCTACAGAGCATATATCTTATACTACAGTTCAATAGTCTACATATCATACATCTAATACTACAGTTCAACAGTCTACAGATCATACATCTCATACTACAGTTCTATAGTATACAGTTCATACATCTTCTGCTACAGTTCAACAGTCTACAGATCATGCATCTCATACTTCAGTTCAATAGTCTACAGTTCATACATCTCATACTTCAGTTCAATAGTCTACAGTTCATACATCTCATACTGCAGTTCTATAGTCTACAGTTCATACATCTCATACTACAGTTCAATTGTCTACAGTTCATACATCTCATACTACAGTTTAATAGTCTACAGATCATACATCTCATACTGCAGTTCAACAGTCTACAGATCATACATCTCATACTGCAGTTCTATTGTCTACAGTTCATACATCTCATACTACAGTTTTATAGTCTACAGATCATACATCTCATACTTCAGTTCAATGGTCTACAGTTCATACACCGCATACTACAGTTCAACAGTCTACAGATCATACATCTCCTACTACAGTACAATAGTCTACAGATCATACATCTCATACTACGGTTCAACAGTCTACAGTGCATACATCTCATACTACAGTTCAATAGGCTACATATCCTACATCTCATACTAAAGTTCAACAGTCTACAAATCGTACAACTCATACTACAGTCTACAGTTTATATATCTCATACTATAGTTCTACAGTCTACTGTTCTTACATCTCATACTACAGTTCAATAGTCTACAGATCATACATCTTATACTACATTTCCACAGTCTACATTTCATACATTTCATACTACAGTTCTATAGTCTACAGTTCATACATCTTATACTTCAGTTCAATAGTCTACAGTTCATACATTTAATACTACAGTTCAATAGTGTACAGTTTCTACATCTTATACTACAGTTCAATAGTCTACAGTTCATACATCTCATACTACAGTTCAACAGTCTTCAGATCATACATCTCATACTACAGTTTAATGGTCTACATTTCATGCATCTCATACTATGGTTCAGCAGTCTAGAGATCATACATCTCATACTACAGTGCAATAGTCTACAGATTATACATCTCATACTACAGTTGAACAGTCTATAGATCATACATCTCATACTACAGTTCTATAGTCTACAGTTCATACATCTTCTACTACAGTTCAATAGTCTACAGTTTATACATCTCATACTACAGTTCAATAGTCTACAATTCATACATCTTATACTAAAGTTCATCAGTCTACAGATCACACATCTCATACTACAGTTCAATGGTCTACAGTTCATACACCGCATACTACAGTTCAACAGTCTACAGATCATACATCTCCTACTACAGTACAATAGTCTACAGATCATACATCTCATACTACGGTTCAACAGTCTACAGTGCATACATCTCATACTACAGTTCAATAGGCTACATATCCTACATCTCATACTAAAGTTCAACAGTCTACAGATCGTACAACTCATACTACAGTCTACAGTTTATATATCTCATACTATAGTTCTACAGTCTACTGTTCGTACATCTCATACTACGGTTCAACAGTCTACAGTTCATACAAGTCATACTATAGTTCAACAGTCTATAGTTAAAACATATCATACAACAGTTCGAAAGTCTACAGTTAATTCATCTCATACTACAGTTCAACAGTCTACACATCATACATTTCATACTACAGTTTAATAGTCTACAGTTCATACATCTCATACTGCAGTTCTATAGTCTACAGTTCATACATCTCATACTACAGTTCAATTGTCTACAGTTCATACATCTCATACTACAGTTCAATGGTCTAAAGTTCATACACCGCATACTGCAGTTCAACAGTCTACAGATCATACATCTCCTACTACAGTACACTTGTCTACAGATCATACATCTCATACTTCGGTTCAACAGTCTACAGTGCATACATCTCATACTACAGTTCAATAGGCTACATATCCTACATCTCATACTAAAGTTCAACAGTCTACAGATCGTAAAACTCATACTATTGTCTACAGTTTATATATCTCATACTATAGTTCTACAGTCTACTGTTCGTACATCTCATACTACGGTTCAACAGTCTACAGTTCATACAAGTCATACTATAGTTCAACAGTCTATAGTTAAAACATATCATACAACAGTTCGACAGTCTACAGTTAATTCATCTCATACTACAGTTCAACCGTCTACACATCATACATTTCATACTACAGTTTAATAGTCTATAATTCATACATTTCATACTGCATTTCAATTGTCTACAGTTCATACATCTCATACTACAGTTCAACAGTCTACAAATCATAAATATCATACTACAGTTAAATAGTATACATTCATATATAACATACTACAATTCGATAGACTGCATTTCATTCATCTCATACTAAAGTTCAACAGTGTACAAATCATACAACTCATGCTACAGTTCAACAGTCTACGGATAATACAACTCATACTATAGTTCAACAGTCCACAGATCATACATCTGATAATACAGTTCAATAGTCTACAGATCATACATCTCATACTACAGTTCAACAGTCTACAGATCATACATCTCATACTACAGATCAACCGTTTACAGTTCATACATCTCATACTACAATTCAGCAGTCTACAGCTCATACATCTCATACTACAGTTCAACAGTCTATTAATTATACATCTCATACTACAGTTCATACATCTTATACTACAGTTCAACAGTCTACAGATCATGCATCTCATACATTAGTTCAATAGTCTATACTTCATACATCTCATACTTCAGTTCAATAGTCTACACTTCATACATCTCATACTGCAGTTCTATAGTCTACAGTTCATACATCTCATACTACAGTTCAATTGTGTTAGTGTCTCCATTTCCATAACGAATCAAGTCAATAAGTTAACCATGTTTACTATGAATGCCAGGCTGTAATCTGTATAATCTGTGTATATAGTGGAGCGGCGGAGAGGACAATTTTAGAAATTTAAATTACCTAAATACCTCATGGGATTTTAATAGCTCATTGGAAAGCTGAAATCCTGTACTTTTTGAAAATATGTGTCGTCAATATCAAATCTGGTACAATAATATCGAAAATCAAGGTCAAAGGTCATCACTTAAAAAATCCTACTTTCATCTAGAGAAACAATACCATTGATATTTTTCAAAATTAATAATATATTCAATAAATTATATGAGCAGTATTATGTAGAAAAACGTTAGTTCATACAAAATCTTTTTCATATTCGCACATGACGTCAGAACAACGTTTTATTTAACTTTTTTTAAGGGAGTCCATGGTATACAAATTTTAATGACTAATGGAAAATAGGAACATATTAACATTGATAATTGACATCGACAAATAACATTTTTTGAAGACTTTAAAAGTTAAAAAGTTTTTCAAAGGGTATCTGAAATGCATAATTAATAAATCAAACCGAATATGCAGCCATGAAAAAAATCGTTTTAGTTTTCAAGGATTCGACGTGTCACTGAGTTTTCTTAAAATGAATTCAAACTTTCTCAATACAAGATATCTTTTATATAATATAGTTATTGGAGTTTGATATATCACTCAATTAGTGCAAGCGTGTTGTAGAACAAATTGCTAAAATTGAGACATGACCGTTATGGTATCTATGATGAGTTTATTTTCATACCAAATGAAACGTCAAAAACATTATAGCAAATTAAAATAAAGTATAGTTTAGTCTTAGATGCCTGATTTTTTTTATTAGTTGTTATTGGCTTTGAACTAGCTATCAGATAACTGCGAGTACTCTCAGATCTGTTCATTGTGTCTTTTTGTGTCGGGATGTATAAGTACCCGGTCACGTCCACTTGTATTTTTTGTCCATCTGATGAGTTAAGCCTTTTTCAACTGATTTTTATAGTTCGTTATTATGTTGTACTGTTATACCACAGTCCCAGGTTAGGGGGTGGTTGGGATCCCGTAAACATGTTGAACCCCGCCACATTATTTATGTATTTGCCTGTCCCAAGTTTGGAGCCTGTAATTCAGTGGTTGTCGTTTGTTTATGTGCTGCATATTTGTTTTTCGTTATTTTGTTTACATAAATAATGCCGTTAGTTTTCTCGTTTGAATTGTTTTACATTCAAATTGTCTTATCGGGGCCTTTTATAGCTGACTATGCGGAATGGGCTTTGTTAATTGTTGAAGGTTGTACGGTGACCTATAATTGTTAATGTTTGTGTCATTTTGGTCTTTTGTGGATACATGAAGTTGTCTCATTGGCAATAATTTCACATCTTCTTTTTTATATTACCAAATATTACAAGAACTCTTTTCATGATATTTCATTACAACTACTTACATTTTGACAAAAACATAAATCAGTGCAAGAAAGACCCTGCTCCTTGCAAACACGTGCTGCCTGGCATGTTTTCCCCTTACATGAACAAATTAGATTATGTAGAAATCCAATGCCATCTGTCCGTCAAAGAAAACTGGCTCTAACTTGTCATTTTGCGTAGTTTTCCAACAAAGGGAACGTGGAGTCATTATTTCGGTTGGCTAAATTTGCCGACAACCAAACTTTGCTTTGCCACATTGTACGTAGTACGTGTTGCCTAAATACGAATTTACATGCCGAAAGCTTTTCGTTTGAATTGTTTTACATTGTCTTATCGGAGCCTTTTATAGCTGACTGCGGTATGGCCATTTGGGCTTTGTTCATTGTTGAAGGCCGTAAGGTGACCTATAGTTGTGAATGTCTGTGTCATTTTGGTCTTTTGAGGACCGTTGTCTCATTTGCAATCATACCACATCTTCTTTTTTTATATTATAAGAATTTTATCTTTATTTATAGCCAAGTGATGTCTCCGCAAATTTAAATCGTTGTGATAATTCTTAAATTTGTGTTTCGAGTCGCATAAAGCAGCTTCAAGCACTCTAGCAGAAATTACAGCACTATCAACATCATCGTGCGTTAAGGCTACAAGATTAACGAAACGGATTGGTTTTGTCCTTAAAAGGTTGAATACCAAATTTTAACCGATTAAAAAAAAACTTGAAGTGGAGTACCACCCACCTAGAGCATGAACGACCGGCATAATAAGACTTAAATTGGAGTAATTATGTTATTACAATTTGACAACAGGCACATTGCGAGAGTAGCACATTTTCTCCGAATGTCATGCGAAATATTCATTGATATATATACTGAAGAATATGTTTCAAAAGACTATGTCAAGAGACAAGTAACAAAACTTATCAAACAGGTTGACAACAATGCTTCTGATATAAACGATATGCATTTTTACTTAGTAATTTGCAGGATAATAATCCCTAGATATATAAAAAAAATCCATTTTTTGTCATAATATTGAGGCTGCTTCATAAAGTATATGCATACCGATTTGTTCGTTGGTTTCGGTGGAGCTACATGTACTGAAGTCGGCTTTTATCTCAATATTTCTAATTCTACTTAGATGTTATTCGCTGTTTTAACAGCGTTTCCAATGGAATCATTGCTAGCAAATACAATTCTAGATTTATATTGTCCTTGTTGAGCAAAAAAGGCAATGGCATCCATGTAGTACCTCTCAAGTTTAGTCTTATGTTTAGAGGAATTACAGTATGTCTTACTTATTTTATCAGGTAAAAAAGACTGATACCTTGTCAAAAGTGATGATAAAACAAGATACTTTTTGTCAAGAATAAGATTTCTGTCTATAATCTAAACTACTGCTAAATGCCAAACCATACGCAGATTGATCAGTGGATTTTGGTGATGATTTTTGATGTTATTAATATTTCATCAACAACAGAATCGCAGATAATGCATTTGTCAATACAAACTTCCACTTTCCTTTTTTTTTGGCATCTACAGGGACCAGTTTTAACGAGATGTTCAAATTATCCATTTGATTGAATAAAAAAACAAATCAAACACACCTGAAAACCAAACGAACCCTTAATTGAAATTCACTTTCCCAGTTCAATTCAACAAAAACGAGTATACAACAATACCAAACAACATAAATTAATCACAAGGCTTTGGAAATTATAAAATGAACAAGAAATATGCTTGCAAATGACTACAAATGACCTTCGCTAAATCGCTGAATGTGGAACTATAACTAGAAACCACACTATGTCGGTAAATCTGTGACAAATATTCGGACTCGAAATCTGGATGAAAAGCAGATATTTAGCCAAATATTTATATTATTAGGAATTAACTACAAAAAGTAAATCGGGTCGATTGAAGTATTATACGGCGGCTTCACTGTTGTGCCTTTAAAATACACCTATACTGCACGTGCAAATAATGCTAGATGAAAAACGATGATTTTTACAGTGTTATTTTCAACCATTTTCAGATGCATAAAGCCTTAAATTTAGGACTATCTGGAAATGCCCTTACATTGTATGAAGTTCACGAATAACTGTATTTACCAATTTCATTCACAAATTATTTTTTAGAACGGGTTTGTTGTGAAATGTAACTACCGAATCAGCAGTGGGGTATTTGGTGCAAGTTGGGTAACGTCAGTTAAGGCTATTTTTAACGTCATTTGTACCACATTTGATATTGACGACAAATATTTTTCCAAAGCTGAATAATCGATAAACAATTTAAGACCTTAAAATTCCATGAGGTATTTAGGTAATTTAAAATCGTTAACTAAGCGACTTTTTCAACATTCGCCGCTCCACTAATACCAGTGGTTCAATCAAATGACACCCAAAAGATTGAACTAATATATTTTTTTTTATTATTTTTTTTTATTAAAGGGCTATTGCAATGAACAATATTAAGTGAAAAAAACTTTGATGGATACAAATAACAATATCCTTGAAAAAGAACATTGATTTTTTTATTTTGTTTTATTTCGTTCAGCAACCAAACCATAATATAGCGTGGTAATGGCCATGTTGTACAACTAGTCACCAGTCTAAAATTCAAAGACGTGAATAAAATAAAATTACTTATAATGAAAAATATATCAAATAAAATTAAAAAAAAAACTGTATACATTGCTTAAAAAAGTCTTCTAAAATCTGTCATGTTTCCATAATAACAGCTAAAATATGAGTAAGTGACAGATGGAGTTTGATTGCGTACAAAAAAGGAAGATTTAGTATGATTTTCAGTGAGACAACAAATTGTTTGTTTTGTGAGATAAAATGTAACACAATGTAATTTTCATAAATAAAGGCACCATTAGTACCGCTGTCCAAAAGTCATCAACCGATTAAGAGGAAATACAAACTAAAAATGAGGGAAGCATAACAAATATAAGAGGAATACAACGAAACATTAGACATACTAATTTGCAAAAATAAACTAAACGACAATGCAACACACACAGAAACGAACTATAAGATAACAATTTCCATTTCCTTATTTGGTTCAGGACATTATAAGAAAAAATCGTAGGTTAACCCTTGTGACATTTCATTTTATTTCATTTTGTTATAAGTTCTGATTTCCGAGTACAATCACGTAAAGACTCAAGTACCACTTTACACATTATTTGTATTTGCAAAAAATGTTTAACAATGTATATTACAACATATTTTTAGTAAAAAGTAAAATCACAAAAGTGCTGAACTCCGAGGAAAATTCAACACGAAAATTCCTTCTTCAAATGGCACAATTAATAGAACATACAACACATTAAATGAGTTGACAACAACTGTCATATTCCTGACTTGCTACAGGCATTTTCTTATGTAGAAAATGGTGGATTAAACCTGGTTTGATGGCTATCTAAACCTCTCACTTGTATGGCAGTCGCATCAAATTCGCCTGCAAAGCAAACACTTTTGTTAAAAAGTTTGGTCTTATATCGAATATGATTATAACACAATGGTGTACCTCTTTTTTTCGACACTTTTACTCAAATCATCTTTTTGTTTTTTTCACGCATTGTGGTCAATATAAATGGAATTGGATACGACTATCATACAAGGAAGAGGTTAAGCTAGCTATATATAACACCAGGTTCGAACCCTCATTTTCTGCATAAAAAAATCCTGTACCAAGTCAGGAATATGAAAGTTGTTTTACATTCGTTCGATATGTTTGATATTTGAATTTTGCCATTTGATTAACAACATTCCGTTTTAAATTATCCTATGAAAATGAAAAAAAACCCAGCAAGAACAACTGTCTCACTAACGTTCACCTAAAACCATTTTTTTTTATTTATAACATAATTCATGCGATCAAAATGGTACATATTTATTGCAAATGTTAAAGATATAACAACATTTCATCTCTTACACCAAATAGATATATAAAGATGTGGTATGAGTGTCAATAAGACAACTCTCCATCCAATTAACAATTTATAAAAGAAAACCATTATAGATCAAGGTACGGCCTTCAACACGGAGCTTAGACTCTAAGTTCGTTTTCTATTTTCGTCAATAAATTTTTATCAAAGTTACTAAAGTCAATGGAAAAATGAAGTCTCAGAAAAGCTTTTAATCTCTGATCTTTGATGTTTTTACTGTGTAACATGTCATAATTAATGACTAAAATGTTACTGTTAATGTTACGTTTGTAATTGTTCCAGATATGGCCCCATTCAATAACTTGGTATTGTGTTTTTAAATAATCATCACTCAACACAACTACATAATTCTTTGAGCTGGCGGTGTGAGTCATTATTTGATCAACATGGACTCCACCCAAATCAAAATCTCTTGGCGGTAAACAAACTTTAAAACCAATTGTTTCTAAATGTGTCGTTAAAACACCTATCACCCATTTACTGATGTCTACTTTGTCTTCACTGAATGACATATAAATATCAAATGTAGACGACTGCTCGACAGGGTTGATAACATTTAACTTAAATCTACGTCTGAATTTCCTTAAAAGTAAATATATTTCGTATTTAAAAATTATTCGTGTTAATGTAGCTATAAGTATGATTAGAAATGAACCCACAATTAGATATTTCTCGTATGCTAAATACTTCTTTCGAAAACTACAGTTATCGGTCATATAAAATGATATTAACTCTTCGTTCTTCTGTCGACATACGATCCGATCAGGTCTAACCAATAACCTGTTCTGATATTCCAACCAATTTGTAATCCATTTCTTTCTACAGGAACACTCAATTGTGATGTTGCCTATAAAAACTTTCCTTCCATTTTTCATTAACTGTATATTTCGATGAAGGTCTGTTATTTGATTGTTTTCAACGTTGATAAGTTTCAGTGTTTCAATCCCATAGACTAGAGGATCTATAATTTTGATTTTATTAAATGATAAATCGATTGCGACCGTGCGATTTAGATATGCTCTGTATTCGAGAATCGTTATTAAGTTGTGACTCAAATCAATATCTAAATTAGACTGTTGAGGGAATGCACTTGGAATTTCGTACTTTTTACTTCGACTACAATTCACAACAACACGTTTTCTTGAAGGTTGTTCAAAACAGTTACAGCTAAGTGGACATTTTTGTTTTACTGATATATTGCATATAAAAAGGTCCTCTGGTACATTAACTGCCAATTTTCCTCTCAAACTGATAGGATATTTGCATACCGTCCGACCTCCTACGTCAAAATTCTTTCTGGCCAATTTTAATAAAGGAACAAACCAAGAAAACTTGCAATCACAAAACCAAGGGTTATGTCCCAAACGAAAGCTGTACTTGAAAGATATTATTTTTACAATTGAACGACGGGTAAATCCAATATCTGACATATTTGGTAAGTGCGAGATTTTATTATGACTCATAAATATATCTCCGCCACCAGTGACATGTTCCATTTTCCAGTGTAATTGGTTTGTAAATTTCGATATTTGATTGAAGTCGAGATAAAGTTTAGAAAACCAGTAACCAACTATTACATTTGTAACGTCAACACTTATAAATTTGTTTTCACGAATATTGATAAATAGGAGCGACCCGGGTCGGTAACTAAATGTTCTTGGCTCTATATACTGTATGTCATTATAGGATAAATCTAATTTCCTCAGATTCTTAAGTTTGAAGAAAGTTGTATTTTCCAAATTTGAAATTTTATTATATGACAAATCCAGTGTATCCAGGAATGGAAAGCATTCAAATTCTGATCCAGTTATATTTTCAATTTTATTGCGTTTAAAATCTATCTCAACAGTCTGATTTGAATGCAGTAGACGTTTCGGAATAGATGTCATATCTGAATATGTATATATAATCTTATAAAATATTGTATTCTTAGAGCAATGATTAGTTTTATCACTGTTTTTGAGATTTAGTTCACAAATTGAACTTTTAGATTTCTCGATCAACCAATTGGGAAGTGATCTGTATGCACAACATTTAATAACAATGGAACCTCCAAAATGACCGTAAAGTCCAGTTATCGCCTTGCAAGAAAGTGGACACATTAGGTTTTGCGTCGAAACAGCCTTTGTTATCCACTTAAAATAACCTGCATTTAATGTTTCTGATATCACAAGAACTAGGAGCATACAAATCTGAAATAGATATAAACATCACTATGAAAAGGTCTGATTTGTTATTAAAATGTTCCTGCTTTCGGTATTTGATGGCTACAAAACACTAGGTAGGGACAAACCTTTTGCTGTCCTAAAGTGTTTTATATTCATTTTTATCAACACATACTACATGATTGTCCATATAGATTTCAGATTTTATGTATGACCTACTTGCATGTTTGATTGACATTTTGGGAAGGAATAAAACATCCCGTTTAATTTTCAAATATGTAAAGTCGAGATGGTCGATGTAAAAAATGGAGTAAGATATTTTCTTTGGAAATGCAATAGGAAAGCAACAAACAAATATGAAATTAATTTGAATATGTTAAGCTATGACATGTATGAGGACGTGTAAACAATGACAATACAATTTTTTTTAATTGGAACCTATAATCCAATGTTATTTTTACGTGTGTAGCTTTTACATATTTGTACTGTTTTGAGTATGCCTTTTGTGTAAAGTATTGTAGCTATAATTTATTTCTTGATAAATCGAACATTATTTTTCTCGTTTGAAATGATTAACGCTTTACTTATTGAGGCATTTTGCATCGTACTATGCCGCAAGAATTCTCTCATTGTTGTTAATTTCTTCTTCACATGATCTCTTGTAAAGAGTTGTCCCATTGGCATTCATACCACATCTTTCCCAAACCAATATGTTGCCAAATACTTGTCTTACCTGCATTATGAATTTAATGTCAGTCTCCTCAAATATAAAGCTTTGAAAAGTATCCTATGTATTTTTTTGTCACAATATTCAAAGTGCTTTAAAAGTGGAAGAACAATCGACAAACATTACAATGAACTACATGATGACCGTATGCTAAAACAAACCTACACATTAAAGGAAGGATATAAATTTATGAAAACAATAAACTGAATGTGGGCGACACACAAGAGTGTTTATGATAAACACTTATATTTCGTAAGAATATTGTGGTATTACAAAACATTTTCTTTCCGAATGAGAAACTACTTTAATTCGATTAGTCTGAGACCACTGATTCAAAATTCGAAATTAGATATAGATTTGTATTTCTTATAACAATGTTTGAAGCTTTCTATCAATAAAACCTTTTAACTATTAACCGGATTTGTAATCACATAAGCAACACGACACGTGCCACATGTGGAGCAGAATCTGCTTACACTTCCAGAGCACCTGAAATTACCCCTAGTTTTTGGTGGGGTTCGTGTTGTTTATTCCTTAGTTTTCTATGTTGTGTCATGTGTACTATTGTTTTTCGGTTTGTCTATTTCATTTTTAGCCATGGCGTTGTCAGTTTGTTTTAGATTTATGAGTTGGCTGTCCCTTCGGTATCTTTCGTCCCTCTTTTAATAGATAAGAATAGTCAATCAGACGTTCAACTGTATATTAAGGCTAAAAAGATTATGTAGGAGTTTGGTCGCAACGATTCTAATTTTAGTTTAAATGTAGATTTTTTTTCACATTGCTGCATGTGCTGCCGACACTTGATTTGTTCAGAAAGAGTCTACATGTATATACAGGAGCCTCTAGACTTTGTTAGCCTTGTATGATTTTAAATTTTAGTTTCTTGTGTACAATTTGGAGTTAGGTATGGCGTTTATTATCACTGAACTATATATTTGTTTAGGGGCTAGCTGAAGGACGTCTACGAGTGCGGGAATTTCTCGCTGCATTGAAGACCTGTTGGTGACCTTATGCTGTTGTATGTTCTATGGTCGGGTTGTTGTCTCTTTGACACATGCCCTATTTTCATTCTCAATTTCACATAATATATAAGTAATACCAAGAGAAACACCACAGAAGGCTTTCATTTTGTTTGATACTTCATTTGGTTGGAAATTAGTTTTCGATCATCAAACATTTTGGAGTTTAAAAAGGTTGATGCCAAAGATAATTAATCATCGAGTTCAGTTATTAGATTTCAGTTTAGATCAACGAAATTTACAAGATATATTTGTTTTGCAGTTTGATTCAATTACTTATATCAATTGTAATGTACTTCACTGTTATTAATAAATGTTAGATAAGTCATACAAATCTTATCTTGAATTTCATCCAAACTCTTTTTTTTAATTTTTGGAATTCAAATGTGACGTCACTTTGTACTTTGGCTAACACGGCTGTGTTTTTTTGTAATGTATTCGTCTTTATTCTGTAGCTAGTTACCACTGCAGTTTAATCATGTATATATATTTTATAGTCATTTTATAAAATTAACTGTTTTCAAAATTATTTTAAATAATAAGATGGTTTTGTCCGAGGCGGATAACCCTGGGAGTATTTGTCACAACTTTTTGGAACTTTTGATCTTCGGTAATAAGTAACAGTACAACGTAGGAACAAACTATAAACATCTGTTGACAAAGTCTCAACTCATCAGATAGATACAAAGCGAAATATTATACAAAGTGTATGTCATTCCACTAATGAGGAAAAATGTAGAGTTTACTAGAGCAACTGGCAGCTTGGGATAATCAACAATCTTAATATTTTTTTGAGAAACGAAATTGACCTATTTTCCCAGTAAGACGTGTTATACACATCTTTGGTGTAACCAATGGAATCTGACGTTATCGACGTTAGATATAACAGTTTAATTTGTGTAAACTCCCTTGCCCTGATACTAACAAAAATAAAATTTTCCTTCTCACAAATTCATTTTAAAAAAGAGACACCCAATATTCTACGGAGTTTTCAAGACTCAATTATATTGTTAACGTTCTGCATGTGCATTTCAACATAAAAACCTGGCCTGCATCAACTATCTCAAATTAGGAGCCTAAAAGTTGTGTGAAAACAAAACAAATGAGAAATCAAACATGTTAGAATTAACTCAATTAAATAAACGTAATAGTTATACAAAAATCATATACGGACATACTAATGGATAGGTGTTTCTGGATAAAAAAGCCGACGCGCTGAAATTACAATTATACAGATTGCATATTTGGGATTTCCTTTTTTTAGGGTCACCTAGGATGGATCCAACCATTTTTAAAGGAGGTTCCCCGACACAAAAAAAATGTATTATCGAAATGCGCATCTAGAGCAGGAAATATGGTAACGTTAATGTATTTCGAAAATTATAAGTTACATTTGTTTTTCATAAAGTTTCACAAGTTTCTACAACTACTTGAAATACTTGAACGTCTAATTGATTTAAAGAAAGAAAATCACATGATTGATCACTAATCATATATATTCACATGATAGACGGAAATGTTAAATTAATGACACAAATAGATAACAATAATGATCAACAAAAGTGTTGAGTTCAGATGTATAAACTTTAACATTTAACAACGAACAAACTCAAGCTTTAATTTCCTATATCTTAAATTATAAGGAGATTAGTATGGTTGACACATTTTTTTTGTATGCCCGATTGCTATATCAGATGGACGTATGATGTATTTTCTGTTTGACCGTCCAATATTTGTACGATGTATTTGCTGTTTGAACGTCCCATATTTGGTTAGAGATTATTCATGAAGGTATGGTCTCATCAACTTAAATTAAGGACAATGATTCATTATAAAATGAACATTTCATATTACATAGCAGATTACGGATTTCACCATGATTTCACGGTATACAAAACAAAAAGTCCCCAAAAAATAAAATATAACTAACCTCGAGGAAAATTCAAACCAGAATGTTATAATCATATGGCATAAATAAAAGCTGAAACACATCAAACAAATGTATAATAACTTCCATATTATTGTCGCTGTACAGATTTTTTCTGATGAAAATCATGATGGCTTATACTGGTTTTAGAGCTAGATGAATCTCTCACTAGTACGACAGTCGCGTATTATTTCGTAATACTGACAAGAACGATTCTTTTAATGTAACACAAATAACTTTAAACTCATCGTCATCTGGTAGCCAATCAGACAACTTTAATTATAAGAAATATAAAAAAGGACTAAATCATTTGATCAATATGCAAACTTTATCACAATTATAAATTATCGTGTTAGTTATATTTGTTTAAATTAGATAATAATGAAAAACGAATTATCGAATTCGGATCTGTCAAAAACATATTATCACCACGTGGCGATACATTTCTGATGGAGTATGACAATGTGAATTTAAAATGAATTTCTTTCTTATACTTATAGATTATTTATGTTTTTTTAAACGAGATGCTTTTTCTCATTCTCATCTCATCGAAGGGCTATTATTTGTATTTCGAATATCATTCTATTTAAATTTCAGTAAAAAAATTTACCTTATACGATGATAATGCATTTTCTTTTGTGGTACTATTTTTTTAGGGCGTAGGCTCATTTGATATAAATATGTAGTCGCTCAGGTAGTTCATTCATTTGAAAAAAGATATCTCATCTGACCATCCGGCGTGTTCAAATATGACGAAGACCATTTTCACTGTTGATAAACTGTATTTTGGTGTTTCTACGTATCAAAATGAAGTAAACGGTTGAATATTTAATGTATTTTCAAAGCAGACGAAGAAATAGACATGTATGAAGAAATGTACATGCAAACAGACCAACGATGATTTGAAGTAGACTTTTGTGTAAAAGGACATTTTTTATTTGTTAAAACCTGATTTGATTACTTTTATTAACTTCCGATAAATTATTAAACGGCGAAATTCACGGTAAAATATTAAAACGAGAAATCACATTTCAGCGCAGTCATCCGATAACATTTTTTTGTATAGTGCCGGCTAATCTTTTCTGATTGGCCGACACTCTGGCGCATGAATTAGGTTAATACGCTGTTGCTAAGGACCTTGGAAACTAGCGATAATTTTCATTCTCACTCTACACGAGTGATATGAAAATTATCACAAAAAAACATCAAAGGAAAAATACAGATAATAGCGATAATTCTACTTATCAACTATGGATATGTTGTACATTTGTTGTAATAAAATTGAGAATGGAAATGAGGAATGCGTCAAAGAGACAACAACCCGACCATAGAAAAAACAACAGCAGAAGGTCACCAACAGGTCTTCAATGTAGCGAGAAATTTCCGCATCCGGAGGCGTCCTTCAGCTGGCCCCTAAACAAATGTGTTAGCATCAAACACGTAAATATTTTACCACCAACTCATTTAACAGGTTGCTTACTTGGAAATTGCACAAAGACCTAAATAAAAACACAAAATATGACGCTTAATATAGAAGCCAAAGCATAATAACCAAATCCGATAGCAATAGTTAAAATGTCTTATAAAATCCTTGTTATTTTTTTTTATAGTTTTTGAACTTAAAAAGTGTCAATGTTAAATGTATAAAAAATCTAGAGAGAATTATTTCTCGCAAAATTTTATATGGCTTATTTCTAAAAAAACAAGACCCTCCATTGTTTGCCTTTCAATTCATAAAAGTCTTTTAAAAAGCTTGTTATTTTAAACAGAGTGGCGAACATCCTTAATAATTAGTTATTTACTGAAACACGCCTCCGAGTGCGGGATTTTCTCGCTACATTGAAGACCCATTGGTGGCATTTGGCTGGTGTTTGCTCTTTGGTTGGGTTGTTGTCACTTTGACACATTTCCTATTTAGATTCTCAATTTTCATTTCTTTATATATTTAAGATGCGTCTGCACTTGACGTCGTCCTAAACATAGCTACGTTTCGTATCTATTTTGTAGGACAATATAATTAGTGTTATGTATATCAATGACGAAATTAGCTTCATTCTATCTTACACCTTGCTGCTGGCCCTCAATAAAGCACATACACACAAAGACCCAGTCTTTACGGTGTCATTTGACAAGATACGCTATGGGAATAAAGACATCATTCCAAGCATTAAATGTCCAATATTTATACATGTCTTTTAAGAAAACACATAATACTGATTAACATGTCTTTGAAACCTGATAAAAGGAACACTCGATTGCATTTAGCATTCCCTTACTATTTGAACATTTGAAAACAGATTGTTTTTCGAAAAAAAGTATGTTATCACACATTTCAGTATAAGGTATTGTGAAGCATGGTTGGAAAAAAAAGATAATAACAAGCAGGCTTTGTAGAGGAATTGTTTTTTTATGACCTCGGTTTCTTGAAGCATTGGATTTTTTCCAGACAGAAAATTCGCCTTGAATGACAAAACATTACTATTAATAAATATCTATATCCTTTCTTTATCCTATTGATTGTAGACAAGTATCCGAAGTACAACTTGCATTAAGTTACTCTTAAGTACTTTTTAACAATTGTATAGTTCTAATCGTTTTCAGATTAGATAATGTAATTAATACACGAGGACAATACTTAAATACTTGAAGGTTTATACTTGACACCAAATAGACTCTGGACAGACACAAAGAGCCAGGTTAAATATGGGATATCGTCAATCCCTCCTTTAACCTGGTATACTTGGTATAGTTGTTTAAAAATAAAACATATATATTAGTATTTATTAATAAATTATACAAGGCATACAATCAACAACAACAAAACACAAAGTACAGATTTGAGGTTTTATGCCGATTCCGAAAGCTAGTTCAAAGCCAATTACAACTAATAAAAAAGAATTCAAGAAAAGAAATTACTTGTTCCTTTGTGTGGCACGTTTTCCGTTTTTGTTCACTAGTAACAAAATAAGCCGTATGGTACTGTGGATTTCTAATAATCGTTGGATACCAATTTTCGTCATTTTCGTGGGTAGAGGTGAACAACGAATTAAAATGTTTAACGAATAACATATTTTAAAGTACAGGCATCGATAGTTCGACAAGGCAAAATATGAATTCCATGTATGATCTAATCAACATAGAACTTGGAACACTTGAGCTTAGCAATTAGTTTTACATCATTAAAGATCAGGTACATTTTGATAACAAACGAGGACACTATAATATATTTTCTTTACTTCTGGCATACTTTGTTTTTCTAGTCCTATTGATACCATTGCCATCGAATGCTAATTTAAAGAAGACGATAATTTCTTCCGAATATTTGAATGGATAACAGAAGCTGTATCGAAAAAAGAACATTATGTGTTTTCTAACGTGCAAGACGATGACAGGATATTTCGTACACTTTGGTGGTGTACCTCTTATTAAAAGCTGTGCCGACCGATCAATACCCATATGGAATATCAGCAAATTTTGAACTTCACTTTGTGATTTAAATCTTAAAGTACGTGTTGAAACTATTCGTTGCTAAACACATACAAGTTTCTATTAAATCATATATACAGATACATATTTGACATCTATTCCTTATGGTCTTCTGTATTCGAATAAGACTGTTGAGATTGATTTTCACCACTATAATTTTAAAAAACATTTCCGGAAAAGTTCTACCGAATAAGACTTCTCACTAGAAAAATAAGAGAGTTGTTGCTCAAAAGGAAGCTAATTAATCAAGAGTTTCAATTGGTGAAGTTTAAATCATCTCTTCCTAAATTTTACGGACGCCATCATGAGTTGGTTGACCGTTATGTAATAACCATTTCACACATGATATTGGATATATTCCTTACGTCGTAACTACAATGCCCTTCTCTTTCATAAATGTGACATACTGAATTAAGAATATTTACCTGATTTGATATCGCATAAGCAACACGACGGGTGCCACATGTGGAGCAGGATCTGCATACCCTTCCGGAGCACCTGAGATCACCCCTAGTCTTGGTGGGGTTCGTGTTGTTTATTCTTTAGTTTTTTATATTGGGTCGGGAGTACTATAGTTTGTCTGTTTGTCCTTTACATTTTGAGTCATGGCTTTGTCAGTTTATTTTCGATTGATGAGTTTGACTCTCCCTCTGGTATCTTTCGTCCCTATTTCCTGATATCAACCCCAATTGTTGACAGGGTTTGTGGTGCTCAGTGTTTAGTTTTTCTATGTTATGTTTCTCAATATATGGACTTACAATTGTTTTTTTATCTATCTTTTGGAAATTATGCGGGGGAATGATTATCCAAGTTCATTAACAATACTAAATGCACAACAGTTTTTTTCAAGTGTATAAATAAATGCTGTAAAATATGAGTTGTTGACAGATAGATTCTGATTTTGTGTTTGTTTTGAGCGATCGAAATTTAACACAATAGCATTTTTTATTTTTATTAAAACAGATTTCATTCACTTAGTTTATGCATTTTAGCATACTCCTCTCTTATTTCATTGTACACTCACTTAAAGTACCCAACAAATTTATCTAAACAAAAGGTTTTATGAAAATGTTATCAATATATATTTACAACAGGATTTAAAGACAATGGATAAGATATTCTTCCTTGTAGACTATTTATTCTCCCCTTTTTAAGTACCTTGCACCGCTTTTCAATTTAGCATTGAGAAAAAAAAAGTGAATGACATTTCACTTCTTTTCATATTTTGGTTTTAAATATTTGCAAGAATAAATAAATAAGACAAATAACTTAATATTAGTATGTGACTTTAATGTTGTATTTTTGCAGTTTTCATATAATAATTCAAACAATAATTTGCTCTCCATGTCATCAAAATAAACACGTCCACTTGTATTTTTATCCATCTGATGAGTTAAGCCTTTTTCAACTGATTTTTATAGTTCGTTCTTATGTTGTACTGTTATACCACTGTTTCAGGTTAGGGGAGGATTTGGATCCCGCGTACATGTTCCAACCCGCCACTTTATTTATGTATGTGTCTGTCCTAAGTCGGGAGCCTGTAATTCAGTGGTTGTCGTTTGTTTATGTGTTACATATTTGTTTTTCGTTCATTATTTTTATATAGATAAGGCTGTTGAATATCGATATTATGTAATGGTCGAGTATTTCAATAATCCCAAAATGAGATAAATAAAATTGAGTATAGAAAAGGGCAAATTGTCAAAGAAACAACAACTCGACCAAAGAACAGACAACGGCCAAAGGCTCCCCGTGGGTCTTTAACGCAGCGAGAACCAAACAACAACTCTACCAAAGAACGAGAACGTAAACAATTACAACCTTTAGCAATTATAGATCCCCACACAGTGTGAGAAAGCTTCGGTCTGATTAAATTCGAAACAATTCACAATACGAAATCGACAGCCTTATATATATTCCGTCCATTGGGATAATCTTACACGAATGTGACCTACCGAATTATACTATTTACCGGATTTGTTATCCCATAAGCAACACGACGGGTGTCACATGCGGAGCAGGACCTGCTTACCCTTCCGGAGCACCTCAGATCACCCCTAGTTTTTGGTGGGGTTCGTGTTGTTTATTCTTTAGGTTTCTATGTTGTGTCATGTGTAATATTGCTTGTCTGTTTGTCTTCTTCATTTTTAGCCATGGCGTTGTCAGATTGTTTTAGATTTATGAGTTTGACTGTCCCTTTGGTATTTTTCGCCCCTCTTTTACACTGACACAGCGCGTCCTCGTGGGAATACTTTTACAGAATGAAAAGGTCTAGTTAACTTTTACTATTACGTTAAGTGTAAGCAATCATCAGATTCCGGTGATCATAAACATATCTACCAATGTTTTTGAACAGAAAAATGTTTGTTTGTTTTTTTGGTTTAGTACCAGTCGGATGTAAAAATTCATTTCCAACCGATGTTTCAAGTTCAATATTTCTATGTTCTACCTACAATACCAATGTTATAGTTAAGGCCGGATTGAGCGCAGACAAACTTGTTTAACCCACCACATTCTGTAAGTGCCTGTCGAAGTCAGGAACGTAATTAATTTATTGTCGTGTTGTGCTGTCTGTTCTAATTGGTCTGTTTCGTAAAATTAGCGTTTGTGTTCTTTTTATAATTGGAGGTTTAAGCGTTTTGTATCTTACTATACGATATGGTTGTTTATCTACTTGCTGAAAAACGTTCGGTGACTTATAGTTGGTTACATTCTCGTCTGTGCGTGGACAACATATTATTGCAATATCTGTAGCTCTTGAAATAGTATAAAAAGCTGTAAAATGTCCTGAATCTGATTTTAATGAGATTAATATGAGTTGTCTATCTGCTATGGACCACATACAGATTGTGTAAACAACTACAGGTCTGTTTTGTCCTTTAAGGATGTACTTAGGTGAGGTTAGGTAAAAAATAAGAAATTAAGAAATTAAAATTGTACTTTAAGCTGGTAGAGCATCAATTAAGGACCTCCTTTTCGAGATATTTAAGATTTTTACCTTATATTTGCATTAGTATTAATTGGGTCTCAAAACAAAAGAAAGAAAATTAAGAATCTCCTAAAATTTTGTTAAATGATCTTTCATGAGCTATTAAGTCTTAACTGTTACTGTTAAAATAAATGGGTGTTATGGGGCAAAATATTTAACATTGTATGGTATGGAAAAATACCAAGGAGTCCGAACATTTGATACAAATTCCAAAACGTCACCTAAGTACATCCTTAATGACGAAAACAAATCCAAAACGCTATAAATAAACATAACTGTAAAAACAAGAACACATCATGTTCAGCAAATGGTTTATATTTATTGCAGTGAATCACATCTACAAATATAATTAGATTTCAAGTTTAAAACCGAAGTTCGCTTTCTGTTTTTTTCAATAATTTCTTATCGACGTTACAAATGTCAATATACATGTACTATTCAAGTCTCAGAAAAAAAACTTCTAATCACTGATCTGCAAAGTATATTTTACTCTGTAACATGTCATTATTAATGACTACCATTGTATTGTTAATGCTACGTTTTTAGTTGTTCCAGGTATTGCCCCAGTCAATAACTTGTGATTGTGTTTTCAAATAATCATCACATAATCATCTTTAACCTTTGTGATTGGTTGCTTTCTAGAACAGGTTTATCGTTCAAAGTCGTATAGTTTCCTACAGTTGTACAATTCTTTGCAATTTGGTCTTTGGTGGAGAGTTATAAATGTATGATATTTTATTTATCCTTCAAAGTTGTATAGTTTTCTCTAGTTGTGCAATATTTGCCATTTGTTCTTTGGTGGAGAGTTATAAATGTATTATAATTTTTTTATCGTTCAAAGTCGTATAGTTTTCTCTAGCTGTACAATTATTTGCCATTTGGTCTTTAGTTGAGAGTTATAAATGTATGATATTTTATTTATCGTTCAAAGTCGTATAGTTTTCTCTAGCTGTACAATTATTTGCCATTTGGTCTTTGGTTGAGAGTTATAAATGTATGATATTTTTTTTTCGTTCAAAGTCGTATAGTTTTCGCTAGCTATACAATTCTTTGCCATTTTGTCTTTGTGAAGAGTTATAACTGTATGATATTTTATTTATCGTTCAAAGTCGTACAGTTTTCTCTAGCTGTACAATTCTTTGCCATTTTGTCTTTGGTGGAGAGTTATAAATGTATGATATTTTATTTATCAACTTTATGTTATATCGAATTTAGTCACCAGTGGGTTCATTTAAGGCTGGACTTTAGGTTAAATTCTCATGATGTTATTTCAATGAAATTCAATGCAGCTACATAAAATTTTGGTAAATTAGCTATAGTTGTTATATTCTACGTCATTTAGTGTTTGGTGAATTTCTCATCGATTGCCATGCAGGTCCTTATCAACTATTTACCTCAAATCTAAACAACCGCCATGAGTCAAACAAGTTAAATATTTTTGAATACTTGATCTTATTTTTTCATAGTGTGGTAATTTACGGTTTTTTTATTGAGTTAAGTCTGCCAGTTGATATTTAATGTGTGTTTTTCTATTTTTGGATGTTATGCTATTGTTTCGGAAAAAGGGAGAAGGTTTGGTAACATTTAAACGTTTTATCCAGCTGCAAATGTTTGCACCTGTCCTAAGTCAGGAATCTGATGAACAGTAGTTGTCGTTTGTTTATATCATTTATACGTTTTTCTCGTTTCTCTTTTTTTATATAGATTAGACCGTTGGTTTTCCCGTTTGGTCCCCGAGGTTATCACCATCCCAGGAGGCACCACTTCTGTGTTGAAATGGATGTCAATAATGTGGTCATTTTTGTAAAGTTCACGTTTACAAAACTTTGAATTTCGAAAAACTATGGATTTTCTTATCCAAGGTATATATAACCCTAGCCGGATTTGGCACAACTTTTTGGAATTTTGGATCATCAATGCTCTTCATCTTTTTACTTGTTTGGCTTTATACATATTTTGATTTGAGCATCAATGATAAGTCTTATGAAGACGAAACGCGCGTCTGGCGTATTAACTTATGACTTACTATTTACAGCACTGGGTCGATGCCACTGCCGTTGGACGTTTAGTACCCGAGTGTATCACCAGCCTAGTAGTCCGCATTTCAGTGTTAACATAAATATCAAATATATGGTCAATTTTGTTATATTTCCTGTTACAAAACTCTGAATTTTTTGAAAAACTAAGGATATTCTTATTCCAGGAATGGATTACTTTAGCCGTATTTGGCACAACTTTTTGAAAGTTGGGTCGTCAATGCTCTTCAACTTTGTACTTGTTTGGTTTAACAACTATTTTGATCTGACCGTCACTAATGAGTCTTATGTAGAAGAAACAAAACACAAACAAAAGTTGAAAACTGAAATTTTCCAATCAAAGCCAAATTCAAAACCACAAACACACAAAACGATGTCATATTGCCATATTCTTAAATTGGTACAGACATTTTTTGTGAAGAAAAAAGTGAAATAAATCAGATAAAATTGAGAATGGAAATGAGGAATGTGTCAAAAAGACAACAACCCGACCAAATATAAAACAACAGCAGAAGGTCACCAACAGGTCTTCAATGTAGCGAGAAATTCCCGCACCCGGAGGCGTCCTTCAGCTGGCCCCTGGACAAATATATAGGGACAGGTCTGTTTGTCCGTTTCATCTATATGTCATGACAGATGCATAAAATACCGTTCTTTACCAGCAACGTGTGGTTAAAACAAAAATACTCAAAAGAATACACGATAGTAAGTTTTTATGCGCTTTGATCAAACAAGTAGTCAATATACAAAATAAAAGTATCATACTTTAATGTTAATCAACTTATTGGCAACATTTTATTTAAGTCATATTAATTTTAATTGATCTTTCTAGCTGTAACATATGCATCACATACATTTGTCATATGTTACTTAGTTATTGTTAATAAATCTTTTCTTTAGACAAAGGACGTGTTTATATTTAACCTATAATGTAAGAGTACTAGATTGCTAAACTTGCACACCGTAGCCAGGTAGATTTTGACTTCACCAAAAAGTAAATATTCTGAAACGAAAAGTTTATCTTAAGAAGGACTCAAAGTCAAATAGACTGTCGTATGATGTCTAAATTGTTTCTAAGATATGATTAATTGGACCTTGGTTTAATTATTATATGGTAAAATACCAATTATTAATATGTGTGGTCTGTATTCACAAAGTGTACATTAACAATCTTCAGTTACACTCGTTTAATGCCATATATTCAATATTAAAAATAACAACGGCATAGATTACAAACATTAAAAATGCACAATAAGTAGTTTACACTATTTACCGGATTTGATATCACATAAACAACATGATCTGCTCACCTTTCCGGAGCACCTGAGATCACCCCTAGTTTTTGGTGGGTTCGTGTTGTTTATTCTTTGATTTTCTATGTTGTGTCATGTGTACTATTGTTTTAGATTTATGAGTTTGACTGTCCCTTTGGTATCTTTCGTCCCTCCTTTACATTCAAGTTGCTGAAATTCTGAATTGATTTATCGAGTTTCTGTTATATTTTCACTTTTATATTCACTAAACAGCAGAAACCATATCACGTAAAGTAAGTAACAACACGGCTTTCAACGAAGAGCAAATTATATAGCAAGCTACAAATGTATATAAGTCCCCGAAATAACCATTGTAAACAGTACAAACAAGAAGAACAACGGTCTGTTACATGTACATAATACTTGGCCACAAACCGACAAACACTTGCTTACAGGCTTTTCATTTGGGACACACGCATAAACGAAATTACCTTTGTAAAACAGTACGACCAAAAATATAATGGTTATATATACATAAGACTTAAGTACAAATTATATGATAAACAGCAACAAACGACAAAAAAATAGTTACATGTTTTTGAATTGGGAAAGACGTATACAGAATGTTACAAGATTGAACTTTTTCACAGGAGCCCAACACTTCGTTTGTGATCAACTACTTGTCTCTGATGTTTACCGTATTTTATTCAATAGGTGATGTCCGTGTCTGACTTTCTCTGATGCTCAGCGTATTTTTTGTCAAAGGAGAGATCCGAGTTTATCATATTTATACTATCATTATAGTTTTCATCAAACGAGAAATTTGAAGCTATCGGAAAATCAGTTTTCAATTTTGTAAGAATAATTGGCGGTATTATCTCATAAAACTTTAAAATACTAATGTAATCACCTATATACAAAACTTACAAATATATTTATTTCATTCTTAGCGTTATCTTTTTTAAATATAACAAAACCAAAAAATTGTCATAAATTCCAAGATCATGATAAGTTACCAGTTAAAACAAATTTACCAACTTTAAAGGTAAATTAATAAAGGGAGGGGGAGGGCTATAATACATGAAAAAGTCAACCACTCGACTATCGACTATATCAACCAACATAACGAAAAACAACTGGTATGAATAATCGATATAACCACTAAGTTGTTTGATATTGGACAGTTGTCATCGACATTTGGTAGATAAAAAAAAACATGTGTAATAATATGTATCGCACCGGGGGTAAATTATAACGTTGTGATTGGTTTAAAGACGTTCCTATGAGACCATAGGGGGAAAGTAAATTGTTGTTGTTGTGTTTAATAGTTGATTTTTCAACAAAACGCAGCAGAAAAAGTATAGCGTGCGATAAATTATACGGTTAACTACTGCGGATCCATAGAGGGTAAACAACATCATCTATGGATACGTAGGGGTCAGTAGCGAACGATATAACTTATATTATTCCATATTAGTGTTGTTTTAGTAGGTTTCTCTAAATGAATCGGATTCTGAATCCGTCGGCCTCAGTGAATATTATTTTTTCAAAAGTCAACAAAACCGCATAGTTACCTCATCAAAAGACAGTAATTGTATAATATTCATACAAGTATTTTGACCAGAAACAATATGTATTGCAATTCTATCTGAACCCTGTGAAAGCTTTAATAACTGCTGTACTGTTGCGCTACCTGTAACTTAATGCTTTACCCATGAAACTCATGTCTGCATTGATTTATCACTGAATTTCTGAAGTCCTTTGTTAGATACCATCACTAAAGGTAAACAGAGGGTATTTATGACAATGTAAATTCAAGCTCATCCTATTTTTGTTCATTTAGGATGTTATGTTACCTTCATCAAATGTTCGTTTTTGAAAGTTTGTAAGCGCTTTTATCACACAGTCAAGGTATAATATGATAATAGTAATCTTTAATATCAATCCCCTCTTAGACAGCTGATCACACCAGTTTTCCTCACACTGGAAATTTATCATACATTCTATATGAGCAATCAATATTTCATTTTATAGATGACTTTATAAATTTAGCATTTATTTACAAAGCATCTATGTACAACACATGGAACAGATGCCTTAATTATCATTCTCATATACTAGTATTGAAAATACAATAAACTAGTCATTACAAACAAACAAGATCAAAGAGGAATTTGATTTGAATATACAACTTGTAATTTAAATATCGACACATTTTATGATCATAGGTCTGGAGTAATTTCAATCTTTAATCAGACAGAGCTGGAAAAGCATAGAAACAATCTGATGATGAATGACGTATGTTTCCGTATCCAGATTGGGCTGTAATACAATTGTAACAATCCGATGATTTGACATTGGACAGCTTAAGACACCATTTGGAAAATTTGAATCATGTATAATAATCCATAGTCCTACATGTGTTTCAACCAGGCAAAATATTGACTGAAATAGCAGGTTTTTTTTTACTAATCGAACTTACGTTTGATTTAACGGTGTGCTTAGTATTTTTAAACACTTTACAAAAGAAAAGTATCTCAACTATTTTTAATACACTTCTGCAATAGAAATAAAAAAATAGAACACTTTCCACCACAGACCAAATAAAAGTTTAAATTAGAAATATGTACAAAACCATCACATGTGACATATGTGACCTTTTTCCACCATTTTTTTGTAGTCGGTTCCCATGTTGTACGACCACACCATTGTTAGGGTGATTGAAACTACACAAATAAGTTTAACCCATCTGCATTATCTATGTATGGAGCACGTTATTCAGTGGTTGTTTCATATTTGTATTTTGTCCTTTTTTTCAACATTATTTATGCCGTTTGTTTTCTTGTTTGAACTGTTTTACATTTGTCATTTTAGGGCCTTCTATTTTATGCATAAATGACAATACGGCATATATAGCTATTTAAAGTTCGAGGATTTACACTTTGCTCATTTTTGAAGGTCGAAGGCTTAAATTCTAATTTCTGTCATTTGGACTCTTTAGAAGTGTTGTCTAAATGGCAATCTTACCAATCTTTTCTATACAAACATCAAATATTGAATTCGATGGTTCTGAATTGAATAGACAAATGCAGAAAGTGTTATATTTAAACGTGTTTACAGTCGAATAGGATCTCCTTTACTTTCGTTTACTTTTATCATTGACTATGTATTTTATTTAGTAATTGCATTGCGATTTGATGACTCAAGATTTCATCAAAACTACAAAATTTGTCATATAGATATTAGCAATATATTTGTATGTTAAGATGAATTTATCAAATTTAACATCAATCGACAAATGATTCATTTTAAACAGTTGCGTTTATTGACATTCATATATTCTGAAAATACAATAAACAAGAAATTACAAACAAAGACTGCTTTTTATTGTTCAACCCATAATAATGTCAACATCGAAATATTTGATAATAAAAGGTGTGTGTTTTCCCCATTAAATAGAGCTGTAAAAGTATTGAAAAATATGATGATTTGCCATTGGACAGTTTATATCAATATTTTGAAGATTTAAAGCATGTATACATGTATTTTGACCAGGCACAATATTGATTTGGGCTCAATTTGAACAAACTACAGGTATCATTACAAGTTTACTGTTGCTCAGAAAATTATAAATATTCAATTCATAAATAAACTGATCATAGATTCCAGGATTGAAATCTTGATTTTACCCCAGATGCGCTCCTCGTTTAAAAAAAGAGTCATCCGTGACACTCGAATAAAAAAGAGTTAAAAACTCCCAAATCAAGTACGAAGTTGAAGACCATTGAGAACCAAATAGTCCTTAACGCTAATACCCACTAACGTATTGGTATACAAAGGATAGTGATGAATCCTTTGGTAAACTACAGTTAACCGTTGTATGTATTGTGTATGTGGGATGTCATGTCACATCTATTTTTCTTATTAGTTTTCTGCTTTATTCAAACCAGTAGTCATTTTTTTAAATGAAAAATCCACACTCTCATGACTCTGGTAACGTTTCGGTCAATATTTGTTATAATAATTAATCATTCCAGTCCTAACATATGCATAGTTCAAAGAAATCAACTGTTGGTCTTCCTTTTATTTGAATATAGTATTAACAACAGATCCTGTGATATAACCCTGTTAAAACTTAATCTAAAGTTAAAAAAGCATGATTACAAACATTCAAAAAGGAAAGTTCGATTTTTATTTTGGTCATCTAACATCTGATTCGTACGACAGTCGCAATACATTGCACCACAATGACAGCAAAAACCCAGCGAAACAACCAGACTCTATAGGTAACCAGAGCCTCTTATAGTTTGTGGTTGATGTGCAAGTTCAACAAAGGATACAACATTGTAGATGAGAACATAATTGTTGATTTGTTATTGCTGATTATTTATTCTGTTAAGCGTCCCTTTTCTTCTTTATTCATTGCTTAAAACACATAATATAGTGAAAAAAGTTACGGGCAATCCCTCCTACTAGAATATATTTAAGGATAATCACCAATTCAAAGAGTGACCTGAGGGAAATCTTTCCTGCAAAGAGTGACAGTTTACTTACTTTATCGGCAATATTGACCCGTTAATAGAACTCGTCATGGTGATGTATTTTTGTGATTTAATTGTTTATCTAATCTTTCATTATTTTTAACAGATCGCCTGTAGGCGATTCATTCATTCATTCATTTCTTTATTTCCTCTATCAAGACATTCAATAAACAACATGAATGTAAACAAATTAAATTACAAAAAGGTTTACAAAACAGGCAACACAATACAATATTACAATATATACAATATATAAAGCATATTACCAAAAGACCATTTTAAAACAATTGCTCTCACTAACGACAGTTCATGTACTTAGCACGCTACTGTATCATCCTTCTCGTTACTCTGCTATACTCAGCAACACAGAGTGCAACGTGTACGTGGCACAAACTTACAAAACTGTCAGTGTCGATATTTACTGTTGTTATGTGCTTGCCCAAAAGAATGCAGTATAATTGTTCATCATCGTATGAAAACAGTTCGACAAATAATTGCAATGGAAACCTTTCAATAATGAAATCCCACCATGCATATCTTATTGATTTAGTACCACAACAACTGCAACACGCATGTACGTACACATCTAGAAATGGTCTGTCGCATAGCTCGCAATTGCTTCCCGTGTTGTTAGGGATGTCAGTTAGCAATTTTGATATGAAGTATGCGTTTATGTTTTCTCTTGATGATCTAGCGCATTCCAGAAATCAAGAATTTTGACCGATAGGTGAATATATGTTTAAAACGAGAAAAGTTATTGTCACTCTGTATTCGACGAGTCCATTCATCAGTTTGTACGTTGTCTACCGTATTATTTACTATAATTTTCCAAGATTGTTTTGTAGGGAAAACTCCATCTCGCATAAAGTTAATCACATATTCATGAAGATAATATTTATATAAGATATCCATAATTTCTTGAATGAACCCATAATGTGTACGATCGGTGTCAATAAAATGAGAGTACAGGCGCACAAGAAATAGTGTTTTCGTCAGGAATTTACTATGAAGGCTACAAAGTTTTTGTAAGAAATATAACTTATTTATCTCTATATTTGAAGTAATGGGATGCAATCCAAGTTTACTTTGACACATATCCGACCTAGTTGAAGTTCTCAAGTCTAAAATGCGCTTGACTATAAAATGCTGAAAACAATTCAACGTTGCTATAAATAAGTCCACATTTCACAACCGTATAGTACAGTAGGTAACACAATAGATTTATACAATTTAAGTAGAACGCATGGATTTGCTGACTTGATACATACACCGTTAAGAGCGAAAAATGAGTATTGTAAATCAATCTATACCTATGACAGAGAATGTGTGTAGATTTAACCAATATTGACGTATATTGCTTTGATTTCACACCGTATCATAGTAGATTTGGAACAAGAAAGAGGGATGGTTGCACACTGTATCGTGGTAGCTTTATACTACTAGCAAGACAGAGGGATGTTTGCACACTGTATCGTGGTAGCTTAAGACTACTAGCAAGACAGAGGGATGATTGCACACTGTATCGTGGTAGCTTTAGACTGCTAGCAAGACAGAGGGATGATTGCACACTGTATTGTGGTAGCTTTAGACTACTAGCAAGACAGAGGGATGATTGCACACTGTATCGTGGTAGCTTTAGACTACCAGCAAGACAGAGGGATGATTGTACACTGTATCGTGGTAGCTTTAGACTACTAGCAAGACAGAGGGACGATTGCACACTGTATCGCGGTAGCTTTAGACCACTAGCAAGACAGAGGGATGATTGCACACTGTATCGTGGTAGCTTTAGACTGCTAGCAAGACAGAGAGATGATTGCACACTGTATTGTGGTAGCTTTAGACTACTAGCAAGACAGAGGGATGATTGCACACTGTATCGTGGTAACTTTAGACTACTAGCAAGACAGAGGAATGATTGCACACTAAACGTGGTAGCTTTAAACTGCTAACAAGAAAGAGGGATACAAACCTGACTAAACAAGAACATGCAGCGGACAGCAACAACTTAGAAGAACTCACAGAGAAATAAACTGTTCTATGAAGTCTAAATGGAAATATTCCCTCGGTATATGAATGATCGGAGTTATTTATATAAAACACTATTACTATGATACGGTGTGAAATCAAAGCAATATACGTCAATATTGGTTAAATCTACACACATTCTCTGTCATAGGTATAGATTGATTTACAATACTCATTTTTCGCTCTTAACGGTGTTGTTTATTCTTTAGTTTTCTATGTTGTGTCATGTGTACTATTGTTTTTCTGTTTGTCTTTTTCATTTTTAGCCATGGCGTTGTCAGTTTGTTTTAGATTTACGAGTTTGACTGTCCCTTTGGTGTCTTTCGTCCCTCTTTTAAGTCATATTATTTTCCATATTTTAAAAAAACAGATATTAGTTCTATGTACGTAATACGTAATACGTCACAGTGCTAGAAAGAGAAATGTTAATAGAGACCAAAACACAGTTAAAATAAAACGGCCTTTGTCTAATGTACAAAACAATAAGCTTAAACATATACTTATTATGATATACAGCAACACAAGACAAATATTAAAACACTCGGGGTTCTCTATTTTTGTTATTTTACGTTTTACATGCTACTGAATTGGAACAAACCCATACAGATTGTGACAGGGTTGAACATTGTTGAAGGTGGCAAACACTCTCCTTTTGTTTGATATACATCGTTCATGTTAATCGTGTTTTATTCAGTACGTCATTTGTGAGTTGAACGAACTAGTTTTCTCGAGATATATTCTAATCAATTAGTATTTCATGTTAAAGATGAAAATTTAACATCAATAGATAAATCATTCGTGTACATCCGTTGTGTCAAATGACATTCTTATTATATTGAAAATACAATAAACAAGAAATTACAAATTTATATATTAGAGTATGCTTTTTATTATTAACAAATACTAATAAAGATATCGAAATATTTTATTACCAAAGGCGTAGGTATTCTCCATCAGATAATACTGTACATATTGTCACAATAATCTGATGACGACATACGGATCTTTCCTTCATTAGTTAGGGGTGTAAAATTATGATGATTTCACGATGGATAGTTTACATCACCATTTTGGATATTTAAAAGAATGTTTAATTAAGTAAAATTCTACATATTGCAATATTTTGTAACAAAACCCTCGTTAAACAATTTACATGACGTCAGCTTATTAATTCAGTGTAGATTATTTTTCCTTTATCTTATTATATTCAATTGTTTCCTATTTGTGTGTCTCGTTTTATAATAAAAATTAAAATTGAAATAGGGTGTGTGTCAATGAGACAACAACCCGTCCAAAGAGCATACAATGGGCGAAGGTCACCAATGGGTCTACAACACAGCGTGAATCTCCCGCACCCGGACGTGACTTCAGCTGGCCTCCTAAATAAAAATGTTTACTAGTCCAGTGATAATGGACGTCATACTACACTCCGAAATATACACAAGAAACTAAAATTAAGAAGCATACACAACTAACAAGGGCTAGACGGGACAATTTTGTACTTTTTATCATCATGCAATGGACTCGAACAACTTCTTATTATATTATAAACTTTTAGCCTACCAAGAGGTTACAATTTAGATGTATTTTAAAAATAATATGCACATTTGATACACATCGTTACAATAAACATACAGGGCTTATACATAACAAAATATCGTATCGTAAATGTTGGAAGCATCGAGATTAGCATGGGTAAGATGAATGAGTCAAGAACAATAAAGATACTGATAGATTTAGGTCTAATCCTTTATTTTCTTAACTGTTCCTTTTCCTTGGTGTTTTTTTTTTGTATCTTTTTGTGGATATTTTGTCATAATAACGGTTTTATCATTTACTTTTGGACAATAATTGGCTGTTTCACATATTTGGAACGCAAACTATTGCATTTAATTTGTCCTAAATTGTTTTATGAATACAGTATATTTTCTGCCACATACTAATTATATATACTTAGATAAACAAACACCTGGTCACGTCTTTGTGTTTTTGTTAAATGTATTTATATTGGCATCCATCTGATGGATCAAGCCTGTTTCAACTAATATTTTTTAGTATTTCTTTCTCATGTTGTAGTGTGAAACCACTGTCCTTGATTAGAGAGACGTCACAATATATATAAAGAGAAATGGGAACATGTGATATGTATGCCAATGAGACAACTCTCCATGCATCAAAGTCACAATTTATAAAAGTGAACCGTCTTAGGTCAAATTGCGATCTCAAATAAAGGCAACAGTAGTATACCGCTGTTTAAAACTCATAAATCCATGGACAAAAAATAAAATCGGGGTAACAAACTAAAACCGAGGGACACGCATTAAATATAAGAGGAGAACAACGACACAACACTGAAATGTAACACACACAGAAACGGACCAAGCTCAAAACGAGTAGAAAACTATAAAGGCTCTTAAATAATTACTTGTGTAAAACCATCCAAACATGAAATTTCAAAGGTCTAATGTATATAAAAATCGAGATATGAGAAACACTTATGAATCACATCAACAAATAGTGAATACACTCTAAGTCATTTTCTTTTTGTATGTACCGAGTTGGAAAACATACGAATGACACTAACTTGTAAAGTTATTGAAGTGTGCAGTGTGCTTTTTGCAAAATATGAGCTTAATACTAAGTTTTATCTGCTTACAATTCTCACCAAGCCATATTTGTATTGCTCACAATGGAATTCTAAGGATCTGATATCAGGCATTGATCGATTACTGGAATAATTATGCTTCAAGCTTTATACAAAATGATATCAGCTCTAAGATATTTAAACTAAACCTAAAACTATAAGAATGCTCGCATCTTTGTACCGCCCACAATCCCCTGTTTTTATACCTTTTGATCTTATGATATACCTTGTAATTTCATATGTTCTAGCTCTGCTAAAAGTAAAGTGTGAATGATTATATCCCACTAAAGAGACATTAATCTAAAGCTAGTGGATACAGTGTGGTGTAATTATATCCCGTTAAAGGGACGTTGTATAAACATGTTCCTACAGATAAGTGTATACAATTACCATGTAACTTCTAGCCAACAATATTCATACAGTTTCTTTAATGTGAAGATGTAAATATTAAGAGATAATTTTATTATTCAACTGCTTTGCTTTCTTCAATTATTTGTTTGTTTTTTTGTTTAATTTTTTAAGGTATAAAGATGTGATTAACTTCCTCAAACATTTCAGTCTTTTTACTGTGATTGAAAAATCTAAATGATTCGTAATTCCGGTTACCATAAGCACCTTAATGTCTACCAAACCATATTCATTTCATATAAATTGTGACTTATTTCGGAGAAGACCGAAGGAACCATATTTATATTCCCCAGTTGACCTTGGCGCCATCGGTAAAATATATGCGGTTGAGCAGAGAAAAATTCAGCAACCTTACCCAAGTCATTTACTTTGTTTCTTCTTTCATTTATAAACAGTTATCAATAAAAAATGAAACGTTTCACAGTTGGTACTGACCAATGTCTGCACCCCATTATTTGTTAGTGACACGTGTACGTATTGGCTGATTCTTGGTTTGCCTAACGTTCACTTGCAAATATGGCATGCGTGTTCAGGATAATCATAAAGTAGCAACACATATTACATGTAGGTCCTGAAAGGAGGCACTCTGATATTACGTCCGAGAATTTTGGACTGCCACAGGATAAAATAAGGTATTTTGAATAAGGACACATATGTTGCCTTTCAACAGGCCATTTAAGGACCTCTCATAACTTGAGTTTTTGCAAGGGTTCGCACAGTGGATTAGCGTGGTGGTCTTTCTACACGAGACATTGGATCTCATATTCACACTCGGACTTGACGTGACTGCGTACTTTTACATCCCACATACTAAACGGGTAGCCAACTTTGTCCAGGTTTTACTGCCAGTCGGAAAAAAGACCAATGTGACCATATCTAATTGTGTATTTCCCGGTCACCCTTTGCCAAATTCTTTCATAGAATAAATTAAAAAACAAAATTGGCTACAATTTAGAAAGTTCTGCTGTAACTGTTAAATTAAACATCACTTAACATTAATACAATATATGCATACTAATGAGAACTGAGTTACTCATAATATCGTACATTCTCTTGATACTGTTTACTTTTAATTATTTGGCTCTGAACAAGGTCATGCGTTTTATTACATTGTACGTCTTAACATAAAACTGTTGGATATATACTGACTAATACTTTAGATTCAATATTTACCTCCTAGTTGTAATTTGCTTTAAAATAACTATCAGTTACTTCAATTACTCCTTTGTCTATATTTTATGTATATGGTTTTTGTGCAGTGTACCGACATTTTGAGTTGAGCTAATTGCAACTGTTTAGGTTTTTTGTATCATGTTGTGCTGTTACGTGAGTGTCTTATGATGAGGTTTGGGGGCTCAATTAATCCCACCTTAGTTGTTTTGTGTCCGTCCAACGCCAGGAGCCTGTAGTACATTGGTTATATAGATCTGTCATAATTTTTATCGTCTTTTATACATAATTCTTAAGTTATCAATATATAACCGTTAATTTCCTCGTTTAAATTATTTCACATTTATTTTATATCGGGACCTTTTTTCGCAGACTATATGATTATACATTGTTATTTTGATTGAGAGTTGTCTCATTGACACTCATACCACATCTTCCTATACCGACGAGTATTTATGGTATGGGTTTTCCTCATTGTGAAATGTTGTATATTGTTTTATAATTACACCCACTTCATTTAAATGTAGGTGGAAAGTTGTCTCACTGGCCATCACACCAGATATACAAAGCTTTATATGTAAAAAAAAAACACCACAAAACTAGAATAAAGCAATTGGAATGCCATGTAAGTCATTCGGCAAACTGAGTTCAACGAGCTCCTATGTCGGCCTTTAATTGTGAATAGTAAGTCATTACAGTTTAATTGACTGTACTATACTTTTTGAAACTTGATTTCCTCTGGAACATATTTATTAACTGTTCATTTCATCTGATATGATGTTCATATTCCCAATTTTCCATAGAAACATCTGATGTACGCTGGTTAAACATTAAAACTTTGGCTAAACATGACTGATATTTTAAGTTCCACTAAGTTGACTAAGTTAACAGATAAACATTTACAATAAGATACAGGAAAGGAGTCGCCGACATCACTTCGAAACCCTTGACAAGAAAGTGATTTGTGTCGGTTTTTGTCAACGAATTGTACAGTGAATATTTAAAACCGCACAACGAACGCGACACATTTGGTGAAACAACCAATACAGTAACAGAAAACTTATTTAGTATGATATTGCGTTTATTCTAAGTTCTCAGGAACATTTCAAGGCACGTAGTAATTCAACGTATAGTTATGTATTATTGATTGAGGTATTAATACGCAAATGTGTATGCACGAAAAGATATTCAGCATGGTTTATCTCATAAACCGTATAACATTGCACCATGTATGCGTGTTTTGCATCTAGCAGATTTATCAAACGTTCTATGCAATATCTTAAACTTACAACAACTGTATAATTGAATAAATAAACTAACATGTACATTGACATATTTATATATATTAAATAAGTTCTACAGAGGCATTCGAAATTGCTGACATTCCAAATGTTTTTTTTTTCTGATTATCGCTTCGAACGCGTGAACGTACGGTTTCATTTGTATCGGTGTTATACGGGGTGAATTGAGTAATTAACATTTATTAATGCATCGTTGAAACTTATAATATGGTTATTTAACATTACTTACCATACTTAGGCTTTAATATTGAAAAGTCATTAACACAATAGTTTAAGTAATTAATACAATGATTAGGCGCTATTAACTCATGAAAACCGAATCATCCATCCGCAAGGCTCATGGTTTATTTTTCCAAACACAAAGCTTATGCATTAAATCTATAGTTCTGAAAACTTGTATTCAAAACTGTACTGTTGCACAGACAACATCTGAATATTCAACTCATCAAACCCGCTCAAGTATTGGTATACCACTAACTATTATGAATCCTTTGGAAGACATCATTCCCAAAGTTACACAGAGGTTCTTTTTGACAATGTTCGTTCAAACATATCTATTGTTAATGTGGCAGTGTAGCTATAAAAGGCAAAATCTCTGTGATGAAGGCCGTTCTGTGACCAGTAATTATTGTTTACATTGTGACTTGGATAGAGAGTCTTAATGACACTCATATTGTATCTTCTTCTTTATATATATCCTGAAACTGTCTTATCTTACATTTACAGCCTGTATTAATATAATGTTTAGCTATCGCTACAAAGCGCCACCCACTGCCGGACTTCGTTTGTGTATTGCTGTTGACGAATGAATAATTCACCTCCCTGAATGAGTATTGCGGTCGCATTCCAAGGACGTATGGTTTAACCTGGTCTAAGTATAGGTAGCATTTCACAGAATAATATTAAAATTGAACCACACATGTCGATTCGTTTTCATATACAAAAGATGTGGTATGATTGCCAATGAGACAACTATCATCAAAAGACCAAAATGACACAGACAATAACAACTATAAATCACCGTACGGCCTTCAACAATGAGGAAAGTCCATACCGCATAGTCAGCTATAAAAGGCCCTGATAAGACAATGTAAAAAAAAATTCAAACGAGGAAACTAACGACCTTATTATATAAAAAAATTAACGACCGAAAAACAAATTTCAACACATCAATAAACGACAACCACTGAATTACAGGCTCCTGACTTGAGAAAGGCATATTATATGTTATTCAGGTCTCAGACAGGGTATATACTGTGACATTCCCGGCTTAGAGTTTATATCCCCTGAGCTGAAGGCGAAGGGGATATAAGCCCTAAGCCGGGAATGTCACAGTATATACCCTTTCTGAGACCTGAATTACACATATATTACGGATTACCCCTGACTTAATGTTATTTTCCAGTGCAGGTATTTGTTGACAACACATAAATCTTATAGTGAAAAACCTAACCTGATATGTTCAGCATACGTTGAAGGATTTTCTAATTTGCTGTGAACATCATTTTATCGTGTATGTAATAATTTATAATAACACTTTTAACATTAAATTTAAGAATTAAAAGTGTAAATTGCGTGATTTTGTATCAAAAATGTATTATTGACTGAAGTACGTCATTATTTTCCCTCTGTGAGCCTCTGACAGTTTGATAGCTTTTGACTACGTCACATAGTAACCGCTGTTATGATGACGTTTTTGAGGTTCCAATTTGGGATAAAAACCGTCGTATATACCCCAGCAGTTTCCTGAATATATACTGACATCTCTGTGTTGTTATCCAATCACAAACCTCGACACATTTGTAATCCGTAATATTATATGTTATTCAGGTCTCAGACAGGGTATATACTGTGACATTCCCGGCTTAGAGTTTATATCCCCTGAGCCGAAGGCGAAGTGGATATAAGCACTAAGCCGGGAATGTCACAGTATATACCCTGTCTGAGACCTGAATTACACATATATTACGGATTACCCCTGACTTAAGGTTATTTTCCAATGCAGGTATTTGTTGACAACACATATATATTGAAAAACCCAACCTGATATGTTCGGCATACGTGAAGGATTTTCTAATTTGCTGTGAACATAATTTTATCGTGTATATAATATTTTATAATAACACCTAAAACATTAAATTTAAGTATTAAAAGTGTTAAATGCGTAATTTTGTATTAAAAATGTATTATTGACTGAAGCACGTCATTATTTTCCCTCTGTGAGCCTCTGACAGTCTGATAGCTTTTGACTACGTCACATATTAACCGGTGTTATGATGACGTTTCTGGGGTTCCAATTGGGGATAAAAACGTCGTATATACCCCGGCAGTTTCCTGAATATATGCTGACATCTCTGTGTTGTTATCCAATCACAAACCTCGACACATTTGTAATTCGTAATATACATAAATATTACATAATAGCGGGAACCCAACCCTCCCCTAACCTGGGACAGTGGTATAACAGTACAACATAAGAAGGAACTATACAAATCAGTTGAAAAAGGCTTAACTCATCAGATGGACAAAAATACAAGTTGACGTGACCGGGTACTTATACATCACGACCCAAAAAGACACAATGTACATATCTGGGAGTACTCGCAGTTAACTGACAGCTAGTTCAAAGCCACTTACAACTAATAAAAAAATCATGCAGAGAAGACTAAAATCCATACTTTACCTGAGAGATTTGAAACCGTAGTTTCTATATAATTTCATAATTTGTTATAATTATGTACGCCAACACTGATTACTGAGCTGAGGGAACACTATGGGACTGTGATTCCACCAGCAGAGGTTTCGAGACAGTGCTGTATAGACCTATAGTTGTCAATTTCTGTGTCATTTTGGTCTCTTGTGGACAATTGTCTCATCTTCATTTTTATATTTGCTTTTTTATAAAGGTTATTATTGGTCATGCAGCTTTCCTATTGTTTCAGCTTTCAAATATTTGGCTTTGAACCTCCATTATCCTAAATGCTGCTTGATAGTTTTCCAAACACTATCGCTAAAATCACAACATTGCAAGACAGGAATACATTACAAATAAACGCTAGGAACTCATGACAGCGCACGAAGACACAGATACAGACATTTTCTTATGTAGGCATATAATAACTGTTTTAAATCTTGCTTAACCTCTCAATTGCATAACAGTTCCACAAACTCCGTTGAAAATGATGTGTGAACAAAATAAACAGACATAGTACTTGTAGAAGGTAAAATATCAATACTCATGGTATAATAGTCAACATAACCAAACAAAATTTGGTTACAATGTTTAACGCATCTAGTCCATCGAACTTGAGATATAGGATACAACAGATACAGTTACTTATATTAAAAATGAGGGTCGGATGAAAACAAAACTTTACGACAAAAGAAATGCTTTCAGCTTTCAATTTCTAATTAGCAACATTCCAGCAGCACCTGCATACGGGTTACATATCTTTCTGTGTTTTGTTTTTTGATAATCCACTTTTTTTTTACATTTGAAAATGCCTGTACCAAGTCCGGCTTATATCACGGTTCTTTTATGTGTTTAATCTGTATTGTCATTTGATTTTGACACGTGATTATGGACTTTCATTGGATTTTTCTCTGAGTTCACTATTCTTGTGATTTTACTTTTCTCAATTGATTCGAAATTCCCGTGCTTGCATTTCCTATAAGGATTTTCTTTACGTTTGTTTTTTTATAACATTAGCAACATGACGGGTGTCACTTGTGGCGCAGGATCTGCTTACCCTTTCCGAGCACCTGAGATAACCTCTAGTTTTTTTGTTGGGTTCGTTTTGCTTATTCTTTAGTTTTTTATGTTGTGTCATGTGTTCTATTGTCTGTTTGTTTGTATTCTGTCATTTTTAGCCAGGCTTTGTCGGTTTATTTTCGATTTATGAGTTTGACTGTCCCTCTGGTATCTTTCGTCCCTCTTCTATATTTCAAGAGCACCTTGGATTTTTTTGTAAATTTGAAACAAAATATTTATCATATAAGTTTTGTTACCTTCCTGTGAACTTTTATAGAAAAAGGACGATACGTTCCTTGGCATACCCCTAATTCATCAACTGTTTGCTGGTGAAATTTTGTTAAGTAGTAGAAGTTACTATAGTACCATATATATAAGGATGTATTTCTCAGCGCTGAATGTTCTTGTGTGTGTTTTTACTGTAATCATCCGGTAACGTAGTGTTGTCATTTTAGTGGTATTGTCAAACATTACCATATAAGCAGGAGTTTTGGCTAGCTATAAAACCAGTTTCAACCCATCACGTTTTTTAACAATGTCCTATTCCAATTCAGGAGTACGAAGGTTGTTATCAAATAGTCTATATGTATGTTGGTTTTTGTTTTTGTTGCAGTTCCATATAGATTTCCTTGATGTTTTTCTGTAGTTTGAAAACCGTTTTATGACTTTTGAATAGCGGTATATTATTTTTGCCAATATTTGTATGTTTTTTTCCATAACATAGAAGCGAACGAAACTTTCAACGATATCAAAGATTTTTTACAAGATTTATGGTAAATATTTGGTAATGGTGCTTGCATTTCTTTCATTAGGTTATTTGCATGTATGAGTTGGTCAAACTACTTTTGCCAGCAACGATACATGTTTCATATTTTTGACAAACTGACGAATATGACTTTCCAATGATAAATGATTCGTTAAAACATTTATCAGACGTTCATTTATGATTTCCAAGGAAGCTATTAAACCAAGAGTTTCAAATGGTGAAGCAAATATGTGCCTAATTTCAAACCAGCAACCTCGCTCCCTTTTCATGAATGCAACCTACAAATTCGAATATTTAATGGGTTTGTAATAAAATTAGCACCACGACGGGTGCCACATGTAAAACAGAATATGCGTATCCTTCTGTAGCACCTGATATCACGTCAGTTTTAGTACGGTTCGTGTTGCTTAGTCTTTATTTTTCTATGTTGTATTTTGTTTACTAATGTTTGTCTGTTTGTCTTTGTCTTTTTTAGCCATTGCAATTTCAGTTTATTTGTAATCTTTTAATTTTGAATGTATCTAAGTGTTATGGGATTTTATTCACACATACACCAAAAAATCCAATAAAGTATTAGAAAACATATCATTCATAAAAAGCAGTATTTGAAATTACTGATTATTCTAATGTTTGACCAGTTATTGGTTTATGTTATACATATGAATTACATCAACAATAATTTTCATTAAAATAAGAGTAATACATATGTTAAACAATTTGAATAAACGATTGGAAAATTTTCTCGTGCAAAAAAGATGAAAATATTAACTGGTGTTATCTTTATATATTGTGATTTTAATATACAAGATAACCTGCCTGCAAGCAGATGTTGCATTTTCAAAGTTCTTATTTGACTTTTCTAGTATTAAAATCATTCATATAAATCATATATTGAAATTTTAATATGCATGATAACCGGCCTACTAGACATATGTTGCATCTTCAAAGTTACAAATCATTGTATAAATATCTAAGTCCATTCTATGTTAATACACAGCATTGTCTTTACTCAACATACATTGAAGTGCGCTGTACAATTAAAGGTAAGTCCAATATAATAATGTTATATACAAGCTATACATGATCATGATATTGTCTATTCATACTGGGAATTAAGTTAACATAACTTAACTGAACAACGATTCAAATATTGGTAAGCTAAAACGTTTTGTTTATCCGTCTTCTTTCAGTTGGTTCTTGCGTAATGCTCGCTTTTAAGGTTAGAGTACATATGGTGGTTACAAACTTGTATACCAAATACATAGCTATTTGAAGCTCGGCTAATATAAAATTGATAAAGCATGAGCTAATAAATGTTATATGGTTACCTGTATTAAAACACACATCATAAGGCAATTGACAAATTTTTGGGCGTCTTCGTCGTTATGTTGTTCGGATTTTTTTTTTGTCGTGATACGCTTTCATTTAAATGTTGCAGCTCCCTCGTGACATACCCTAATGCAAATTTTTCAAGAACACATTGTACTCTTATATTTGGTGAGAAAATTAAGGTTGTTGTATATTTACCTTATGTATTGCTTTAAACCCTACTAAATTAGTAAGATTATTATTTCAAAAGACAGTGTTATTAATTATATTGATATTTCGAGTATGAACGACTGTATAGTTATTCTGATATTTCCAGACTTAAGTATTAATTTAATTATAAAGACACATTTCAGGCAGTTTTCGTAAAAACAGAAGAGGAATAAAATCACTTATAAAGATGTTGTTCACAGTAGGAGTTATGCTGATGTTCAGCTTATCAACAATTAACTTAGCCCATGCCCAGGGATGTGTTGACAAGTGTGATTGTAGTACGACCGCAATTAATTGCTATTCCAAAGGGTTAACGCAAATACCAGATACTATTCATTTTACCACAACGTATTTGTAAGTACTGCAATGTATTTGAATATGTGTGTTATAACTCATTATGCAAACAACATGTACAACAGTACACTATTACATTCTTTTGGCGACATATAACACACAGTTTTTATACTTTCTTTCACATTCGTGTTTCATAGTTGTATCGTATGGCAAAACATTGGTTCTAAATGATTGAATGTCTTTTAATCTACTATTTGTTTGTTTTACTCTCCATTAAATCAATAAACTGTATCAAGAGACAAGATTGCTATCATTATCAAGCATTTCTTAGACTACAAATACAACAGGAGAATATTGATGTTAACAAGAAAATATTTTTAAGACTTCACTGTGTTTTACAACTGATTTCTTTAATACTGCCAATGTTTCACATATGTTAAAGCATGCATAAGAACTTGTAACGTAATTTTTATGATACAATACCAGGTTACAGATTGTTCAATGTTTCGAAGTCAAATTATATAAATTTTATTAATTTTTTGGCTTTACCCACTTTTCTGTTAATTTTGTCTTCATAATATAGTGTTAACACCTTTTTATGTTATGGTCTATTCACTTACTATTTAAACAACCGATTTCAATCAAAAACAGTAAAAATACAATACTTGTTCATTTTTCTCATAAGTTTTTTTAATAAGTCATTTTTTTTTAATCATGTCTGAAAACAGTAATTGGACTTCAAAACCAATCAGGATAACCACCGAAATGTATTTTTATTGTCTTGTTTGACGCGTTAAAAACTAAATTAACAATTGATATTTTTTTTTTTTTATCAATTAACTATAATATGTTACCTGATTATTTCAATGTATAAGCCTTGTATATATGTATAATTCAACAGCAGAATATTGATTTATTATACAACCAATACAGTGTATCTACAAATCTTCAGCCTTATCAAGCATTACGACACTGGATTTTGAGAATTCAACAAATATGTGTTTGCAGAATTACGTGTTATCAGGAATACTACTAACAGGTTTTTTTTCTCAATTTCGAAAAATAATTTTCAGTTTTTATTCTAAATACAATCATTCTGTTAGGTTTTTTTAATTGCTGATAACAAAGCAATTGTAAATTTTGATTTTGTATTATAGGATTTGATTAACTTCGCATGTAGAAACAGACTGAACTCCTCCTCATCACTTACATATCTGAATCTTAAATATTTTACTTTATATTGTGTTTTTTGAATGTTTTTCTATTGATAATCTTGATGTTCATAATTTCAGAGACCTAGGCGGCAATAGCATTACCTTAATAGAACAAATTATGTTTGACGGATTAACATTGCTACAGGAATTGTAAGTATCAATACTCTGTGAATCTTGTATATTTGGACAATAGCAGTCAATGAATTCTAAAATTGAAAACCATTTAAAACAATCAGCAAATCAAAATAGACGTGCAGTAAAATAGGCAAAGCGTTGCTTGATATAAGTTTAACAAAACATATTAAATGTGTATTGTGCTGAATTAAGTCATGTGAACAAAAGTTCGTCAATGAAGTTTATAAATGGTTCGGTAGAATAGGTATGATTTGTCATCATAATATTAACACATGTTTGTTTTCTATTAACATGATATTTAAACGTTGCAGCTAGAAAAAAACACAGTCCTAGATTATATAAAGTTTAACATTATGCGTTTAAATGAATACAGTATATTTTGACATCAATTTGATTGAAGAATATAGTGTTATCAGGATAATTATTAACATTGAATTAATTGCTCTTTTTTTTCTGAAATTAAAAAAAATATTTTTTAATTTGCCGTCTCAATACTTTCTGTATGTTATTCATTTGTAAGTTATGTTAATCATTTCTAAAAAATGGTTTTAATAAACTTTGACACACTTTTCAATGTAGAAAAAACAATATTCTGCCTGTTCACTAAACTTTTTAACCATATATTATCATTTAACACTAGGGTAATTATATCTGTTCCTATTGATCAACTTGATGTTCATAATTTCAGATATCTAAATGGCAATAGCATTACCTCAATAGGATCAAATTCGTTTGTTGGATTAACATCGCTACGGAGATTGTAAGTATTGATACGCTGTGAATCTTGTCTATTTGGACAACAGCAATCAAGGAGTTCTAAAATCGATAACAGTTTTAAACAATAAGCATGATAAGTATATTAAAAATAGACAAACATGATAAACATACAGTAAAATATACAATGCGTTGCAGTATATATATAACATGTGTTTTGTCCTCAATTTTGTCATATGAACAAACCAAATGGCTGCACTATATAAATGGTTCGGTAGAATATGTATGAATTGTTTTCATAATATCAACACATGTTTAATTTTGTATTAACATGATATTTAAACGTTGTAGCTAGACAAAAAGACATTCCTAGATTATAAAAAGTTTAACTCTATGTGTTTATATCCATTTAAATGAATACAATAAAATGTTACATCAATTTCATTGAAGAACAGAGTGTTAACAGGATAATTATATCTGAATGGTTTAATAGAAAGCTAAGAAGCTTTTATGATTATGTTACATTATACACACTTTTCAGTGTTCTTTTTTTTTTGGTCCAATGAAACTACTTATTTCAATTTCAAAATGTGAATGTCACAAAAATATAAAATGTGTATCTTCTGACATCAGACTCGGACTTCTCTTGAACTGAATTTTAATGTGCGTATTGTTATGCGTTTATTTTTCTACATTGGTTAGAGGTATAGGGGGAGGGTTGAGATCTCACAAACATGTTTAACCCCTCCGCATTTTTGCGCCTGTCCCAAGTCAGGAGCCTCTGGCCTTTGTTAGTCTTGTATTATTTTTATATTAGTTTCTTGTGTACAATTTGGAAATTAGTATGGCGTTCATTATCACTGAACTAGTATATATTTGTTTAGGGGCCAGCTGAAGGACGCCTCCGGGTGCGAGAATTTCTCGCTACATTGAAGACCTGTTGGTGACCTTCTGTTGTTGTTTTTTTTATTTTGGTCGGGTTGTTGTCTCTTTGACACATTCCCCATTTCCATTCTCAATTTTATTGTCCTGAATATTGTCAGGTGAACACAACTTCTTCGTTGCATCAAATAAATGGCTCGGCAGAATAAGTATGATTTGTCTTCATAATATTACCATTATGGGTTTGTACCCATTTAAATGAATGCAATATATTTTGACATCAATTTGATAGAGGAATAGAGTGTTAGCAGGATAATCATTGAAGTTGATTGTATTGCTCTTTTTTCTAAATTAAAATACATAATCAATGTGTCGTTTGAAAACATTCGATATGTTATTTTTTTTTAAATTCGGTTAACAATCATTCAATGACGGTTATAATAAGTTTTGACAAACTGTTCAATGTAGAATAAAATTGTATTCCGCCTGATCAGTAAATGTCTTAACCTTACATTAGTATTTGACACTAGATTTATAAAATGTTTTCCTATTGATAAACGTGATGTTCATTCTTGCAGAGATCTGGCCTTCAATAGCATTACCTCAATAGAAGACAATGCATTTAAAGGATTAACATCGCTTCTGACTTTGTAAGTACGGATACACTGTAAATCAAAAATAGACATGCAGAAAAAGAAACGTTGCATGATCTTAGCTTAACAAATATACAAAATGTGTATTGACCTGAATTTAGTCATGTAAACAAAACCTCGTGACTGCACTAAAGACATGATTCGGTAGAGTGGGTATAATTTTTTTCAAATTTTTAACACATGTTTATTTTTTATTAATATGATATTAAAACGTTATAACTAGAACAAAACATATTCCAAAATTAGACACTATGCGTTTGTATCCATTCCATTGAATACTATATATTTTGACATCATTTTTATTGAAGAAAAGGGGTTACCAGGATGATCATTAGAAGTGCTTTCAGTGCTTTTATTTCTGTTTTAATAATTTCTAAATTATGATTAAAAAACGTTTTGACAAGTTTTCAATTTGGCCAAAAAACCTGTATTCTGCCTAATCACTTAATGTCTTAACCTTACATTATCATTTAACACTGGGTTTATTGAATTTTTTCATATTGATCAACATGATGTTCATAATTTCAGATATCTAAATGACAAAAGCATTACCTCAATAGACAAAAATGTGTTTGCAGGAATAACATCGTTACAGTATTTTTAAGTACTGATACAATGTGCACCAAATATAGACTTGCAGTTACACAAACAAAAAAACAAAACAAATCCGAATTGATTTTCCTTTAAGTTCAGTATTTTTGTGATTTTACTTTTTGCCTGATCTTACTTTATCAACTATACAAAATGTGTATTGACCTGAATTTAGTCATGTAAACACAACTCCTTCATTATACTATACCCCTACATGGTTCAGTAGAGTAGGTATGTTTTGTCTTCATAATATAAACGCATGTTTATTTTCTATTATTATGATATTTAAACGTTGCAGCTAGAAAGAAAAAAACACATTCCAAGATTATGTATAGCTTAACACTATGCGTTTATATCCATTTAGATGAATACAATATATTTGTACATCAATTTGATAGAGGAATAGAGTGTTAGCAGGATAATTATTAACATTGATTGAATTGCTCACTTAACACTAGGTTTATAAAAATTTTTCCTATTGATTAACTTGAAGTTCATAATTTCAGATATCTAAATAACAATGACATTATCTCAATAGAAGCAAGTTCGTTTGTTGGATTAACATCGCTACAGACTTTGTAAGTACTGATACACGGTGAATACAGAGTTCTACAATCGAAAACAATTCTAAACAATAAGTAAATTAAAAATTGACAAACATGATAAACATACAGTAAAGTAGACAATATGTTGTATGATATAAGTTTAAAAAAGATATACAACATGCGTACATTGATGTTATTGCTCTTTTTCTCTAAATTAACAAAAATACATAATCAATGTGTCGTTTGAATACATTCGATATTTTATTTTTTTTTAAATTTCGGTTAGCAATTAATCAATGATGGTTATAATTAGTTTTGACAAACTGTTCAATGTAGAATAAAATTGTATTCCGCCTGATCACTAAACTTTTAGCCTTATATTATTATTTGACACTAGATTTATAAAATCTTTTTCTATTGATCAACTTGATGTTCATTCTTGTAGATTTCTTACCGATAATAAAATTGTTTATTTTTAATGAATATGATATTGAAACATTGTAGCTGATCACTTAACTTTTTAACCATATTTTATTATTTAACACTAGGTTTATTGAATATTTATTGAATCTTTTCCTATTGATTAACTTGATGTTCATAATTTCAGATATCTAGATGGCAATAGCATTACCTCAATAGAAGAACATGCATTTAAAGGATTAACATCGCTAGAGGTTTTGTAAGTACTGATACACTGTGAACTAAACATAGACAAGCAGTAAAACAGACATTACGTTGCATGATCTTAGCTTAACAAATATACAACATGTGCATTGACCTGAATGTAGTCATGTAAACAAAACTTCTTCACTATACTATATGCATGGTTCGGTAGAATATGTATGATTTGTCTTCATAATAATAACAATGTTTATTTTCTACTAATATGATGTTTAAACGTTGTAGCTAGACAAAAACACATGCCTAGATAATATAGAGTTTTACACTATGCTTTTATATCCGTTTAAATAAATGCAATATATTTGTACATCAATTTGATTGAAAAACAGAGTGTTATCAGGATAACATTCAGTATGTCATTTATTTTTAATTAATGTTAACCATTTCTAAATGATGGTTATAATACGTTTTGATATATTTTTCAATGTTGAAAAAACTATAATCCGCCTGATCACTAAACTCTTTAACCATAGATTATTATTTATCACTAGGTTTATTGAATCTTTTCCTATTGATCAACTTGATGTTCATAATTTCAGATATCTAAATAATAATGACATTTCCTCAATAGAAGCAAATGAGTTTGGTGAATTAACATCGCTACAGGAGTTGTAAGTACTGAATCACTGTAAATCTTGTGTATTTGACCAACACCAATCAAGGAGTTCTAAAATCGAAAACTATTTTAAACAATGAGTAAACCAAACATAGACAAACATGATAAACATGCAGTTAAATCGAAAATGTTTTGCCTGATATAAGTTTAAAAAACATTCTATAACATGTGTATTGTCCTGAATTTTGTCATGTGAGCAAAACTTTTTCAATACACTATATAAATGATTCTGTAGAATATGTATGCACTCGATTATTTTCTATTATTATGATATTTAAACGTTATAGCTATAAAAAAAACCGACACATTCAAAGATTATATAAAGTTATACCATATTCGTTTATACCTATTTATTTGAATACGACATCAATTGTATTGAAGAAAAGAGTATTATCAGGATGATAATTAAATTAATGTTATTGCTCTTTTTTTCTAAATTTAAAACAAAATATTTTCAATTTGCCGTCGAAATACTTTCGGTATGTCATTTATTTTCAATTTATATAAATGATTTTTAAATAATGGTTATAAAAAGTGTTGACAAACTGTTCAATGTTGAAAAAACTGAATGATCTTAGTTTAACACATATACAAAATGTGTATTGTCCTGAATATAGTCATGTGAACAAAACTTCTTATTTCAATATCAAAATGTGAATGTCATAGTTGAGAAAGAGAATTACGTTTTTTGTTCTTTCTGTTTTGGATATTTGATAATTGTTGATACTCATTCATATGAAGCAATATCCCGATTCCAAAACCTGTGAATTCTTTTTTTGTTGTTATGTTCTATTAATTTGATCCATAAACGTCAATGAAACACAATAAGTTTTGCATTTGTTTAACTAATTCAACTTCAGGCTCTTTTATTTGGTTTTCATGCCCTACCTACAATAGTAGAGGGGCATTATGTTTTCTGGTCTGTGCGTCCGTCCGTCTGTTCGTCCGTTCGTCCGTCTGTCCCGCTTCAGGTTTAAGTTTTTTGGTCAAGGTGGTTTTTGATGAAGTTGAAGTGCAATTAACTTGAAACTTTGTACACGTGTTACCTATCACATGATCTTTCTTATTTTAATGCCAAATTAGAGATGTTACCCCAATTTCACGGTCCATTGAACATAGAAAATGAAAGTGCGAGTGGGGCATCCGTATACTGGGGACACGTTCTGGTTTTTTTCTGTTAACATAACCGTTTTAAAATGATAATTTACAATTAGTTTTAAGTTTAACAGTTTTATATGTAAAAGGATCTCCCATGCATGATCTATATATTAAAATGAAAACATTATGTCTGTATTACTCGCATGCCATTACTTTAATAAATGATTCGTAAATATTCGGTTGAGGTCTTATATGCGGCACTGTCATAAAGCTGAACGGATTAACACATAGAATGCCTTCTTACATTAACACATATCATTGTGACAAAGAAAAAAGAAAAATCACAAAAATACTGAACTCCGAGAAAAATTCAAAACGGAAAGTACTTAAACATGTTTTTCAAATTGC